>JADRCD010207063.1:0-78333 GCA_019843815.1 Montemys delectorum
TTTCTTTCTTTCTTTCTTTCTTTCTTTCTTTCTTTCTTTCTTTCTTTTTTTAAGCTGGTTTTGGTTATAACTGTCAGCTTCAGTCTATCACGAATAAAGTTGTAAGTATGTCTGCACCATAGGGCTCTGGTGTTATCCATGAAATGACTAATGTAAATCACAGCTAGGCACAGCTAGATGGTGCTGCCCCTTTGAACATTCTCATTTACTCTATATATTCCAATTTCTGTTGTTACTCTGTGACATTTGGGGAACCCAGCACGTATGCTAATATTGACCCTTCTTATAAATGGCAGTGAAGGAGCTTTACTGCTGAATGTGGTGCCACATGTCACTGTAATTAATTGTATGTTAAGTCTCAGTACGTTCTAACTCTGACACCAATTCCAATAATAGCACAAAAGATATGAGATACCTTTGTGGATACTAGAGGCTATGTGTAAAGAGTTGGTCACTGGGGCTTTGAGCCATTCTTTCTTATGAGATACCTTTGTGGATACTAGAGGCTATTTATAAAGAGCTGGCCACTGGGGCTTTGAGCTATTCTTTCTCAATCGACTCAAGAACTCTAAGTAAATACAAAAGATAAAATAAAAAGAGTTAAATATTTTTTATTCTTTTATTGCTAACTATGCCACACTCAAGTGAAGACAGAGAGAAAAGATGACTTGAAGCAACAGAAAACATGTATGCATATTCCTCTCATTTTTGTTGCTTCCTGGATAATACAGTGCCTACTTCCTATCTGAACCAGGAGAGGGAAAGGAGACCCTAGCATTGATATGGTGGTTTCCGAGTCCTGTCATACTTGTAGACATTATAAGGAATGCTCATTGTTGAATTTACAGAACATTCGTGATGTTTTATAAAAGTATCCACAACAAGTGGATCTCTGTCTTTACCTTATTAGAGCATCCCTTGCTTAACTGAGACTGAACTACATAACATTATTGTTAGTTCTTTATTATAGGAATACTATTTCAAGAAACAATATTAACAGAAAAATACAGATTCTATAATTAGTAGTTTATATAATAAAAAAAATTAGAAGTGAACAGTTTATCTGACAGGCATGCCTGCTCTCCTGGATCCCATTCTTCCTTTGCTCATTTCTTTACTCTTTAAAGGTAGAAGAAATATAAGGTTATCATATGGGAAATAAATAGAGAAATAATTTCAGGAACTGGGCTCAGCAGTGGCTTAACACAGCACAGGCTCAGTTGCAGCTCCCCATCATTTGACAGTTATTGCACGTGGCTTACTGTATACAAATACGTGTAGATACCTTAATTGTACTGAAGAAATTATTGATTATTATTACTGGAGTTAGTATGGCCAAATTTAAATAACTAATAAGATTGGGAAAATATTGTAATTCAGATGAGGTTTCCCCTTGTGTAATTATGCTGAGCTATCTTTCCATTGTGTTTGTCATGAGGAAGAGTAAAACTGATAAATGGAGAGTTTCTAATAGGTCTCAGATATCGAAGAGCTTAAGTTAGAAAAAAGACTATGCAACTTTAGGAAGTTATGCACTAAAAACTGATAATTTAGTGCATGGTCAAGGGCAACATCCTAATGGAAGGTCGTCTCTTTCCTGAATTTCTCATACTGCTAATACTGATGCAAGGAAGGGAATCTTTCCTGAAATGCATGCTGTTTGTTGCAGAGAAAAATGAAACTGCAGATGAGTTAGCAAATTCTGGACGACTAAGCTGCAATTCAGTGACACAGGTGTAGGCAAATACGGACAGTATCCAAAGAATGTAAATGATAATACTTGGCATTTATACTCTTGGTCTTTAAACCATCTAGATTATATGACCTATTCTGTTTATTAACTTTTGTGTATCAGAGAGTTAATGTTAAGATGTTTTCTGTTATAATGTGAAAGATTTTGATATAAACCAAAGCAGAACAAATCTAGGTAAAAGAATGCATTTGTTTATGTGCACCTTGACTCTTGCCCAAGGAGTAGCATACTCATCATGATCATAGAGAACATGCCACAGTTCTGAGTCACACTGATGTCATGGTGCCCTTTCTGTTTCTCTTATGAAGAATAAAGAACCTTTTCCTAAAGATCTGGAGAAAAGTTCTCTCAATACCTTTTTGCCAGAAGTGTGTCATATCACTCAATCAATGGCAAGGAGAATGAAATTATCATAATTGACTAACTTAATCATTATTTGGCCCTGAGGAGTTTAAAATGAATAATATTTGCAGCTTGTTTCACACTGTCCCTCATCACAAAGTCAAGACTGTATATACAGATGATATCCTTTGGTCAACAAACAGGCATAGCAACATAGCTTGTGGAATTATGAAGGAAGGTAACCATTTAGACAACAAAAACTGAGTCCAGTGAAATATAATTTCCTTTGTGAATTGTAACTATGTTAGAAAAGAAAGAAAGACATGAGTTTCTCTGTAATTTTACTCCAATACATTCTTGGAATTGTTTTATAAATATGCCACTATTAATTTTATTGTAACTAATATATTAGCTAATAATATATAATTATATACCTAATGCATTATATTTCATACTAGGATAAATTGTAGATTATATGTATTTAAATGTGCATTACAAAGACAGAAGTTATTGCAGGTATTGCTGAATGGCTGAGTCTTCTATGCTGCATCAGAAATTGTCATCATTTATCCTAAACACTTACGAAGCTCTTCTGCTAAGCTAAGGGCAATTTTCCTTCTTATGCTATCCTGTCCTAAATATCTCTCTTTAAAAAATGAGAGCTGGAGAGCTGACCCCACCCTTCAGTGGGGCTGCAGTTCTACAGAGAAGAGCAGCTCTGCACCTTCTCTGGACAGCACCATAGAGCTAGTCTCTGGTGGTGTGGGCACCAATGAGCTGCCCCTAGGCCAACAGAGCAAGAGAGCTTTCCCCATCCCTTGCTTGCTGCTATTTTGGGTGAGGTAGCCTGAGCAGTGCTGGAGAGCTAACCCCCACACATGCAGGGGAGCTGGTGGACTGACCAACTGAGCTACCTACCACACAAACCTCAACATCCACCCCATCTGGGAACCTCTGCAACATGTGAAGGGGCTGATACTGCAGATCTAAAGCTTCAGGATCTCCATGACACAGGGAAACAACTAGACGTCTAAGAGGAGTCCTTGTCGGGATCCACTATTGATGGTGTAGCAGACGCTGGAGGCCTTGAACCAGACCAATGACTCACTGGAATGAACATTTGCAAGTAAAGATGTTTGGACAAAAGGGTGTACACCATGGGAAAAACTGTCACATACTGTATTAAAGTACAATCTTCGACAAACAAGAATTTTGTTTGTTTGTTTTTATATTGGGGGAAGTTGTAAGGTCAGAAGACTGATATGAAGGGATAGGAAGATGAGTGGGATAGGGCTACATGATGGAAATTCACAAAGAATCAATAGAATGTTAGAGAATCTATCAAGACTGAAAGCAAGTAGCATTTATTAGTTTTATGATGCTATATTTTTAAAAGACCTGACAACGAATTCTGTTAAACCGTCTTACACACAGGTCATAGATATGTGCTTAGCTTTTCCTATACATTTATTGGTTGTTCAATTTGATCTCTCTGTAGTAAAATGAACAACCAGGTTTAGTAGAACAAGGAAAGCATTAAGCTCTATAGTAAACTACAAGGTAATAAAATTTTTCTTCAAAATTTCCTAATTATTGAGAAATTACATTTTATTGTAATCAAGATTAGCCTCCAAGTTGTGATCCTCCTGCCTCAGCCTCCTAAAGGTTATACTTGTAGGAATATGCCCTCATTCTGGTTTCTTTAATGGAAGTATCTCTGGATGGTCATAACCCTATTTTAGTAGAACTCACTAATAAATAAGTATAGGGAAGCTGCTTCCATGTCTTTTCATTCTTAAAAGTCTTTGTTTTTGAAATTCATTACTGTTGTTCTCTACTTAATGGGTTCCTCTTTTTTTCACCCTTTATCCCTCTTGTTTCACTCCCTAACACCTGATAGGAGAGAAGCAAGACTTGACGAACATCTCTGAATCTAATTTCTTTTCTTTTGTTTCTTATTTGACAATGGCTACTGAAAAATAAAAATCAATATTTCTAACAGACCAACAACCACCCACCCCTCCTCTCAGGGTCTTCACATTTATGTACCCTCTGAAAAACATCACATAATTGCAGAAATTATCTGCAGCTGGCAAAACTATGCTTCTACTTGAGCAAGAAGCAAATCATGGTCAGATGCTAGGGACAGTGCAAAGTATGCCCACACCACTACACCTGGGATTAAGAGGAAAGCATATTCTCATAATATTTCTGTGCTTTTTAAGGAAACCAAAATTCCAGAATTCTCAAAATTGTCAATAGAGCACTTAGTCTTTACATGGCTTTAAATGTAGGACTGATTTCTCTAAGTCTCATTAATTGTATCTGCATAAATGGATCCTAAAGGTCCTTTTTAGACCAGGTTGTTGTGAAGGGAGAATAGGAGAGAGAGAGAGAGAGAGAGAGAGAGAGAGAGAGAGAGAGAGAGGGAGGGAGACAGAGAGAGACAGAGAGAGACAGAGAGAGACAGAGACAGACAGAGACAGACAGAGACAGAGACAGAGACAGACAGAAAGAGAGACAGAGAGAGACAGCCAGAGACAGAAACATAGAGACAGAGACAGAGTGATAGAGTTAGGGGAGACTGACAGAGGTGAGAGAGGTAGAGGAGAGATGGGAAGAGAGTGGGGGAAGGGAGAGGAGAGATCCATAAATCTAGCACTGAGCTTTACACATTGTTGACCCCATTCAGTAGGAACTGAGACTCTTTGTGCAGATATCTCAGGAACTGTGTCTAAGTGGTAAGTCCTCTTCAGTGGATTTTATTCTTATAGAAACCAAGTTCCAAAAGTTGTTCATTCTTAAGTAATCCAAAAACATCAGTACAATAAAAGCACAACAGTGAACATTTTGATTTCCACCTATTAGCTCTTAAGTGCAGTCTTGTTTGAATGGAAATATGTTTCATTTTAGCCAACTAATAAAGAAGATGGAACAAGGAAGAGGAAGGAGGAAATTTTGTTCTCTTTACTGCTGAGCCATCCTCTTCCCTTACCTTGCTTAATTTACTAATTTAGAAAAGAATTTCAAACCTCTCAAAGGAAGAGTATTTTAGAGTCATTTTATCAATGCAGGGTATACCAAGCAACCTGCCTACGTGGGTGTTACAGGCAATGCACTTGGGAGGCAAGTTCAAAACCTGCCTGGGGTACAAAAGGAGTCAGAACCATATAGCATATCTCAGAACAATACAAATGTCTAAAGATGTGGCTCAAGGGTCAAGTGGGGACTTTGTGTATCTGAGCTTGTAGGTTGAATTGACAGAACTCCAAAATAATATAAAAATCAAGAATTAACAAAAAAGCAAATGATAATTTAACTGACTTCTGAGGGTAGAACACATACTTTTTTTTTTTTTTTTTTTTTTTTTTTTTTTTGGTTTTTTTAGAGACAGGGTTTCTCTGAGTAGCCCTGGCTGTTCTGGAACTCACTCTGTAGACCAGGCTGGCCTCGAACTCAGAAATCCTCCAGGCTCTGCCTCCCAAGTGCTGGGATTAAAGGCATGCGCCACCACCGCCTGGCAGAACACATATTTTTAAGTAGACTTTCAGTTGTTTTTTTTATACAGACTGTATATAGGAAGATTTGTTTTATGAATCTACTGGGACACAGAGAGATAAAGCATGTCACTTACAACCTGAACCTAGAGGGGAACCCACGGAACCGGACTGGCAGGGCGTGGCCGACTTTGCGAAGTCCTGCACATGAAGTACTTACTTCCTCAAGTGTTGTCTGGAGTCAGTTTTCCATCCGGAATCCGTCCTTTCAGCATGAATTTTATTCACTGGATTTAATATATGCCTATTTTCCAGAGTTGGGAAAAAGAGACATTAATCTTTTCCAATCAGTTTTTTTCCCCTCCCTAGACCTTCTTCAGGTTTACCTGGTTTTTGTTTATTTGTTTGTCTTGTTTTTTTGTTTTTTGGATTTTTTGTTTTGTTGTTCTTGTTTATGTCTTTTTATTTTTTTTCTGAATAGCAGCAGCTTTAGGAATATTGTCCTTTAAGAGCACTATAGAGTCCTTTCGGAGAAGCCCGGGAAGAGGCCCATCTTGCCAAGGATAGAGATTACTGTTCTGTTTTGACCCTACTGGGCTCCTCCTGTCCCTAACACATGTCAGTTTGCACTGTGTTTCCGGAGGTTAAGAGACACTTTGGATCTGACAAGATGACCTACCATAGAAAGGTGCTTGCTGCACAAACCAGACGACCAGCCTTATATCCTTAGAACACACATGGAAAACCTGCATAGAAAGTCTCACGCTCCCACAGATAGATGGGGGTTAGAGAAAGGATAATTGCCTGGAGGATAAATGGTGAATAACCTGTAGTAATTGGTGGCAGAAATAAGAGAGACACTGCTTCAACAAGTTAGAAGGACAGAACCAAGTCCTGAAAATTGTCCACTGAACTCCACATGTATGCCTGGCACTTAGCACCTACACACTTCCCTACACACACACACTCCCCCCCACACACACACAAATACACATACATGCATACATACATTAACACTCACACACTGACACAAACACACATACACACCCAGTCACACACACACATACACCAACACACAGCTATACAACAACACACACACACCAGCACACACATACACCAACACATAGACATACACCTCCCCCCCCCATATACACATACACCACTGATTGTAATAAAGGAAAGGTAGTAAAAGAAATTTTATTTCTACTTTCAGGGAACTCTTCTTATTCCACATAGAGCCAGAGGTAGGTGACAGGAAAAGAATAACAAGTACTCAACAGATTCATCCGAGAAGGATCATTTAAGACCTAAAGAGTTCAAGGCTTCAGGTCCTAATGGACACCTGTTTCTTCTAAAGACTGTTCATTTGGAAACTGGAAGAAACCTACCAATGCAGTTGGAGAAAGGCATTCCTAGAAAGACATTTCATGATTTTAAATTCTATGACGCAAAATTCTACCAACAGGTTATTGAGTCAAAAAATCCAACTTGGGCGTATGGAATACTCTTGTTTTGTTTATTCAAAGTATTAACCTTCCCCTCATAGAGAACTGGGCTGTCTATCAGTTCTTGTAATCTAAGGAGTTTGTACATAATTGCCACACTGCCTGATTCAGGTAAGAGACAACTCAGTTCACTCTGTAGCCTCTGGTGGTTTCTGCCACAAAATAGGACCCTTGGCTGCTTCCACGTCATTTCAACAAGTAGTTGTTAATTTTGATAATTTGCAGAGTTTAAAGAACAGCAGTTCTGTTTGTGTAAATCACAAGATTTAATTAGAGAAGAAGAATTCAAATGGTGCAAATAAAAGTCTTTGCATAATAAAATATTAATTGCCTTTGAAAAATACAGCAGTGATGCGGTATTCTATTACACTCCGGTGGAACGTGCTGCTGGCAACACTGTTCAGGGCCACAGATTCTTTGTAGTCTTGACTGCCTCGGAGGACACTAGACGGCTACAACAGCACCTTTGCTGCTTTGCTGATGACGAGCCTTCAAATCTTCTCTTGTAGCATTTGTACCGTTTGCTGTAAGCCAGTGAGTTAGGCTTCAGAACTTGTATTCTTTTGTGCCTGTTTATTCATACTGTTAAATTCTAGGTTATGGTGAGGATGAGGATGTCTTAGCATTTTTAGTAGGCAAGAGTTTATTTGGCTCACAGTAGTTAAAGGAGTTATCTTGTCCTGCTATCAAGAAGCCCTGATGCTCAGAAGGCCTGTCACTCTGCATATTACATTGCATGTGACACTTCTCTAGAATACACAGGACTAAGTACTCAGATCTAAGTGGATTCTTTTGATTTCCAATCATACAAGTGTTTAAGTGTCTATTTTCAAGTCAAATTTTGTGGAGAAATTCATTTATGAGTGAACATTGTGCTGTGTTATTTGTTAATATAATGTGCCTTCTGAGCATAGAATGAAAGATGAATGCATGTAAGTTCTCAAGTAAAACCTTGTAATTTAGCATAGTGTTTTATTGCATGAAAAATATATTTCACATATGTTTTGTACTTGATCATAGCAATTGTCCTAAGAATCTCCCAGGAGCAGGTAGTATTTGACATTAGGAAGGAATTCATAATGCTTAATGCTGAACAATTACACTCATAGCTATTCCTGAAATTGATAGATTTAAATTTCATAAATCAAATAAATATAAAATAAATTGAAATTAAAATATTTATTAGATATTTGTGCTATTCTATATTTTTATTCTAACATAAATTTTTCATTTTAAGTTTAGCCATCCAATTATGTATATACCAATTTATTAAGAAAATAAGAAATTATTATGCAGGTCATGGAATATGGAGCAAAGATCAAAGGAGCCATTAGCACCAAACCCCCAGGACATTACACCACTCAAGCACGTCAGGTAGGTATTCTGAGATGTAATTTTACTAATATGTAATTATTATAATATTAGGGATGAAGACATATATATTATATATATGTAAAATTTTAACATACCACTTAAACGAAATTTCATTTATTGATAGTAAACAACAAATATTACTTTTGTAGAAAAATTAAAAAGCTTTATAAGTCTTACTAAAATATGTAAGAATTTGCATATTTGACTCCTTTGGATATATATTTTAAACAGTTTATATCATTAAATATCCATATAGGAGAATGATTCATGGGGAAGAAAAATATGAAACCATGCCTCCAACTCCAGCTAGCATAACTCCTATAGCAGATATTTGTTTGCAATAACATTTATTTATTTTTTATTTCATGTGTACTTTTTTCTATTAATTAATTATTTTATTTATTGACATCTCAAATATTGCCTCCCAATTCCCCTCCCAGAATTCTTCCCCCATCTTCAATCTCTTTTCTGTTCTGAGAGATTGTCCACCTAACATCCCTCCTCCCTGGGGCATAAAGTCTTTACAGGATTAGGTGCTCCTTCTCTCACGGAGGTGCATCCTCTCCCATCAAGGACAGGCAAGGCAGCTCTCTGTTACCTACGTGCTGGCCTCAGACCAGTCCCTGTATGCTTTTTGGTTAGAGGCTTAGTCTCTGGGAGATCCAAGTAAGTTGACACTGTTGGTCTTCCTATGGGGTTGCCATCCCCTTCGGTTCCTTCAATCCTTCCCCTAATTCTTCAATATGGGTCCCTGACCTCACTTCAATTCTTGCCTGTGAGTATCTGGATTTGTCCCAGTCAGCTGCTGGTAGAGCCTCTCAGAGGACAAGGATGCTAGACTCCTGACTGAAAGCACAACATAGCATCAGTAATTGGTGGCCTGCCCACGGGCTAGATCCCAATTTGGGCCGCTCTATGGTTCAGTGGCTAAGAGCACTGACTGTTCTTCCAAAGGTCCCAAGTTCAAATCCCAGCAAAGACATGATAGCTTACAACCAACCATAATGGGATTTGATGCCCTATTCTGGTGTGTCTGAAGAGATCAACAATGAACTCACATATATAAAATAACTAAATATATAAAAATAACATTTATTTTTAAATCATATTTATTCTATAGACACAATGTATACTTACTCTGGATTATGTGATGTGATTACATTTGCCTTTAGGTGTTGTTGAGAATAATGGTAATTACATTTAAAACTATGATATGCAATAAAATCACAGTAAAGTACCTAAGGATCACGTGAAATCAGACTCATCCAGGACTTGGGATTTAAGGCAATGTCTGACAGATGAAACATCACAAAACTTAAGAGCTTCTGTCCAGCAAAGGGAGCAATAAATGTAGTGAAGAGGAAGCAAACAAAATGGAAAAGAATTTTTGTTAGTTACGTAGCTGATGGAGAGTTAGTGTTCACAATGTACAAAGAAGTCAAATATAATAATAATAATGATAATAATAATAATAATAATTCCCAATTAAAAAAACCATAGGGAATGTTACTGAGCAGTCAGGTCTCAAAAGAAAAAATAAAAATGGCTAAGAAATATCCTTAGTGTCCAGTTTCCCTAGCAACCAATGGAGTCGGTATTAAAAGCACTCAGAGCGTCCTGTCCTGGAATTTTCTGTTTGTGCCCTTTCTCTCCCTTGTTGTGCTCTTCTGACATCCCCTCATTTCCTCCTCCATCTCCCCTTCTTACCTCGTTCCTTTCCTTCCTTATTTCTTTCTTTACTTTGCTGTATTCTCTGTTTTTCTTTCTTTTGTGTCTTCTTTTCTCCTGCCTTCATTGTATTTGCCCTCTTCTGTTCCTGGATAGAAACCTATGACATCAACTGGAAATGGGCAAGCTCTTTCAGATCCATCGCCTGACACCATTACACGTGTCTGTGGTGAATGTATCCCAAACACTCTCTGTCTTAGGGTTTCTATTGCTGTTGAGAGATACCATGACCACAGCACCTCTTGATATTTAAGTGGGTGTGGTTTAGCGTTCAGAGCTTTAGTCTATTATTGTCATGGCAAGAAATATGGCAGCTTGCTTGCAGGCAGACATGGTATTGCAGAAGCAGCCAAGGGTTCTCAACTGGATTGGCAGGCAGCAATGAGATGTTATAAAATGTTCTTCATTCTGATTGGTAAGCAACATGGGAGGAGAGTTGCTAGTAGCGACACCTTATGAAATCACTCCTTTCATAAGTGCAGCTTTTAACAGTCTCATAACTGGCTTCCTTAAGCTCCACCTCATAAATTGCTAATGGCGCTTTTTGTTGTGGTTTGTTTGTTGTTTGCTTTGCTTGCTTGTTTATTTTCACATTCCCCTCATTTTTTTTTTTTTAAAAAAATGTCCATTGATGAATTACTTGTGGATTACCAATTATGTGTTTCTCACAGGGTGCATATAAAAGGAAGCACCTTCACTTAAGGTGCTTTTTTATCAGATATTTTCTTTATTTACATTTCAAATGTTATCCCCTTCCCTGGTTTCCACTCCGAAAAAGTCCCTTGTTCCCTCCCCACATCCCCCTGCTCACCAACCCACCCTCTCCTGCTTCCTGGCCCTGGCATTCCCCTACACTGGGGCATAGAGCGTTCATAGGACCAAGGGCCTCTCCTCCCATTGATGACTGACTTTCTTAAGAGCATTTCCAGGAAACCTTTTTGAGTGGATAAAATGTGGAATTATTTTTACACAAATTAGGATAGTTAAAATTCAATTAAAATATGTTCTAGGTGTTTTCAACTATTCATATCACCAAAAAAGGATCTGTGTCACATTTCTTCCAACCAAGCCATATGTCCTCTATCAAGGTCACACCTGCTCACAGTGCCAATTCCTTTGAGCCTGTGGGGGCCATTTTCCTTCAAATCATAACACTCTCTTAATAATGTTGAACTTTCCAGTGGGCTCTGCTCAGACCTCTGTACTGTAAAGCATAGGATATATTTTAAGTGTAAGTTATTGACCATGTTCTTGTAAAAACCTTCTGTGAGCTTCTGATGACTACTCTCTACTTCAAGGAAATCAACTTCAGATTTGACATAAAATGAGTGTTATTTATCATTCCTCGACCTTGGTTTATGAAATACAGTGTCTTCAAGGTTTATCCATGTCACCTAGACAAGGCTTTATCAATTTATTAAATTATCTGGCTAAATTCTATTCATATGTGTTTGTACGTACCATCTGTTTATGTTTACGGATACGTAGACACTCCACATCTTGACTACTGTAAATGACATGTCCATAGACATGGGAGTGCTGGAATATCCTATTTTAATTCTTCATTTTAATATCAACTATTCCCTAAATACTTTCAGATATTGGCCAGTTATTCTAGTCTTTGAATGTTATAATAATTAATCTGTAATCTGTTGATGAATTTTTGTCTCTTTCTTATTTAGGAAAATTATTAAAATGTTCCTGGTACTCATGGTTTTGGAAAAGGTGAGGTACAGGGAGAGGGAGGAAAGCAAATTTTATAATATGTCCACTTAGTAGAATGTTAGTAGGTTCATACCTGAAGCCTGTGAGATCCCTACTCTCTAAACTTAGGTTCCTGGGCAATTTACATTGTGTGCTCTATCCTGTGGAGAAGGTCTTAAATCCATCAGAAAGTGGCTGTTTATTTCCATAAGATTAGTGACACTATAGCAGCCATGGGCACACCTTCCCAGACTGGATACTTTTGCAATCCACAGAATTCACACATGAGTAGTCCATGCTTGCTTTTCAGAAGCCTGCATAGCACCTTCCCATGCATTGAAAGCTAACTAGGAATGTTAAGAGACTTCCCCCTATCCCCAATAAAGGAGCTAGAGAAAGGACCCAAGCAGCTGAAGGGTTTGCAGCCCCTTAGGACGAACAACAATATGAACTAACTAGTACTCTCAGAGCTCCCAGGGACTAAACCACCAACCAAAGCGTCCAGATGGTGGGACTAATTGCTCCAGCTATATATGTAGCAGAGGATGGCCAAGTTGGTCATCAATGGGAAGAGAGGTCCTTGGCCCTGTGAAGGTTCTATGACCCAGTGTAGGGAAATGCCAGGGCCAGGAAGCAGGAGGGGGTGGGGTGGTGAGCAAGGGCAGGGAGGAGGGAAGAGGGATTTGTTTTTTGTTTTTTGTTTTTCTATTTTTTTTTTAATTTTATTTTTTTCTTTTTTTCGAAGGGGAAACTGGGAAAGGAGATATCGTAAGACATGTAAATAAAGAAAATATCTAATAAAAGAAAAAAGAAAAAATTTCCCTCTAGTAATCTCAACTATATTCCTGTGGCCTGTGGCCAATGTATGTGGTATCTTCAACAACACGGTACTACTCTCATGTTCTGATGGGAAACTAACAACAGATCAATAGCCTGTGTTACTTAGGGAATTTATAGGCACCCTTGTCCAATAGTTCAAGGGAAAGCATCACACAACTGACAGTAGGGCTTTTTATTTTTCAACCTATGGATTCTGGGATGAGAATAACCCCAGTATAAGTATGAATAAGTATAATTAATATTATAACTACAATTGAATTCTTTTATATCAATATACAGACACATATACATATTCACACTTACACACACATATACACTCACAAACATATGCAAACTGCCCCCACCCACACACATATAATGTGTCTCCTTTTTCCATAAAGACACTCAAGTTATGAAACCTTGACAACCTGACTATAATACTATACATAGACAAACAGAGAAAGCACAGCATATACAAAGCTCAGGCTCAGGCTCAGTATACATGTCAAATATATTGAAGAAAAAATAAGGATCCTTGAATGTTATAAAAAAGACCACTCCCTAATGAGAAGGCTTTCTTGAGATTTAATAAAAGATGGAAAACTACTTTCTCCAGTTAGACAAAAACATTAGCCAGGTGGAAGTAGTGAAACCTTCTTTCTACTGTTACAGTTTCCATTGGTAATGACTGAGCATCCATTGAGACTTCAGAGACACTCTAATCACAGCCCCTTCTCCAAAAGCCATTTCTATCTGTCTCTGTTTCTAAAAGGCTTCACGGAGGTCACTAGATACCAGATATTGGAATGTAACGGCTCAGACAAATTGTTTCTGTGAAAGCTGGGTCATGTGGGTTACCTGAACTGGAGACTAGGTATCTGACATTGCAGACATTTTTAGATGGATCTCCAGCTAAAAGTGGCCTTTGACATCTGGTCTCCATTTTCATTTGATATTTTATATCATGTTTTGAAAAAAGTAGTTAATAAGATTGTTATTTTTCCTAACCCCTTTGCTTGGAGCCACTTACTCAACAGGTAAGCTGTAGTTTCCAGTTACATTAGACAAAACTTTTCCACCATGTTTTTCTGGGCCAAAGGTCTCTAGTTTTCCAATCTTTGATGTCAATATCAGTTATGTGACAAATTTTTGGATTTCTGTCACAGACTTTCAGGTAATTGTAATCAAGTAGAGGACAGTAAGGATCATTCCATTTCTATTTGGAGACACAACTCTCATCTCAGTGTCCTGGGGGCCATGTTTCTATTAGACTGTTCTTACCACCATATTCTGAGGGTCCACACCATCATATAATCACATTATCATTCTACATCTTTAGGAGATTTGGAAATAAAGTCTAGCCATGTGCTGGGGAGAAGAAAACACCAATTCAATCATCCAGTTGTAACTGTCCAGGGCAAATAGCCACAATTCTGTGTTAGGGTTAATGTGTGCCATTTATGAAATGTTGTCAGGAAAGCATTTATACTACATATATGCCACACAGTTTGCCTACAATGTAATCAGGGTCAATAGATAGTCAGTGATCCAAAAGAAAATAAACGGTCCTTGTCTTCTCAAATATATATATTCTCTCCGATAGATTCACTTCAGGCTCTTCATTCTAATCCTTCTCAACAATTCTTTACAAATAATTTTGCCTTAAATTAAAATGTAAGAATTAAAGCAGGCACCAGCACACGGTTGCTATAATGCCAAGTTTTAGAGCACCACCCCCAAGCTTCAAATTCTATCTCGTCTCTAATTCCATATTGCTAGAGTATTTCAGAGGCAATATAACCTTCAGTTCATTTCAAATTTCTAAGCTTCCCTAGGGCACCCGTCTCTCTACAGGGTGAAAGAAACTAGGAACTTTGGTCCAATGCCATCTGCACAGTTAAAGTTCACAGAGGGAGAAATTGCCCGTGTAGAAACCATACTTTCAGTACTGGTTGCTGAACATAAAATAACTCGGGCCTCCGGGGTTAATGGTAACATTAGAATCACTTGAGGCACAGGTAAGAAACTTGTAATTAAAAAGGAAATAGAGTTTGAGATACAGCTGAATGTTATTCTAGAGAAGCACACTGCTGTATTTCCTTCTTAGCCTTAGAGTCAAGTCTCTGAACGTGCTGGAGTTTTTGATACCTAGAAAATGTCTTTTTGAGGGTAAGGAGGAAGGAGGCTATTAAATAGACTATTGTAGGAAATCTGCCCTAAATTCTGTGACATAGTTACAGCTTGCTTGTCACCTATTTAATTCCTCTCCTTGGTTTCATCTTATCCAGCTTTTTCTTTCCTCAGTTTCTTGGGCAAGGTGATTTTGACCTTAGTTTTTTCCTACAACGTATCAGTCTTCCTTCCCCTAAACCTTATGGGTCTTTCTTCTCCATTTATAAATGGTGACAGAAACACAAGGACACTTGAGAACTCATACTCTGGAAGTATATCTTTTTCATTTTTAAAATCTTTTAATAAGTAAAATGTTGTGGGCTAGTCTCAGTATTTGCCTATTTCTTGTGATAGACAGGAATAAAACTGCCATCTGATAGAGATCAGCTTTGAAACACAGCTGCCTGCTCTGCTCTGCGCAGACCACAGTGCAGACCACAGTGCATCCCAAACCCTTCCTGACTACTAATACACTTTAAAATCCAATCAAAACCATCACCCTCCAGAAATAGCCTGCTCCAGTCAAGTTGAATCAACACTTGCACTCCACAATTGTTTATTCCTAGGTTTAAATTGAAAAGAGCTCAATGGAGTCATTGGGGGACCTCACACTTCTCACTCAGCCACTGAGGCCTACCCTGCTGAGCACAGCATGGCACAGGAAACTTCCTTCCTGAATGTACCCACTAGTGCAGAATCCTAGTCTGCCAATATTCATTTTCACAACTTACATCCATATGGTGCAAATGAAGTAGAGAACTTGACCTCCCTCTGCTTCCCAAGCTCACATGTTCCTCTGACCTCATAGCTATGCTGAGTGCCTCGAACGAAGATAATTTTAATAAACACCTCACAGTTCTGACTTGGGTGTCTGCAACTTCGAAAGACAGGCACCTCAGGTGACAGAAACACAAGGACCCTTGAAAACTCACACCTGCCATAAGAGATCAGATGATATCCCTCTAACCCAAGAACCTAATTTCAGGAATGGTTTACATTTCTCTTGTTTAATTGCTGTCCCTCTTGATAATTCAGCTCTGCCAAGTACCTGCTGGTCCAGAACCAGTCATTCTTTGAGTTTGTGCGTGCTGTGTTAAGGGATTAAGGAACAGGAAGGATTATTTACCATTATTTACCATTTACCAGTCCTGGAAGAGAGTCCTGGCACAAAGCAGCATTCAACTTCTGGTTGGGGAGTTTCTTCTCACTCACACGGTTTGGGAGCTGGAAAATCTCAAATGTGACTCCGACCCTTGACTGTGAACCCAACCCACTGCTGCATCTGTCTTCTCTGTGCTATTGTTTGGTGGCTAATATATAGAGCAATCCCTTTGCAGAAAATTTACATGTCAGGAAAATTTGCAAAGCACCAAAAGGAGTTTCAAGTCCTTTCACTAAGTCCACAGGGTTCAGTGAAAATAGAATCTAATCAACCTGTAAAAATTGAAATCCCACAACTACTGCATGACTTGATTTGATTTGAGGTATCTTCGTTTTGATCCCCAAGCAATAAAATGAATTGACTCTCTTTCCAGGAACATTATTTGCATCTGTGTCTGCTCCATGCAGGCTCCATCTCTTCCTTCTTTGCCTAACTCCTTTAGATGTCAGTTTGTAAAACCTCTCCTAATTGCTCCTCATTTAAGTAGAATCTACCTTTACTCTGGTTACAGCATCTTTCCACATTAAATAGAGAAGAAATTTCTCCTCTCATAAGTGTTACTTGGATTTCTATGACTGTCACTTTAAAATACTCTTGCCCTTGAGTTTCATGATACTCGACCTAGTTTCCATGGTTTTACATAATCTTTGTGAAGAACCATTAACCATTACTTCAATTAACTTGGAGTCAGAACATTTTCTGAATTCTTCACAGTATCTGGCCAAGGTTCTCCTGTGTTGGAAACAATCCAGAGCAGCAGGAAACTGATCTTCAGTTATCATGGTCATGATCACCGTTTTCCAATGTGAAAAAGTTGCAAGTCAATGCAATGCTTCACATTTGGATAAAAGTATTGACAATATTTAGTTTAGCTTTAGAGCCTAACCAGGAAATGTGGAGTGACATACTTTATTGCTTAAAATGCTATAATTCAAAAGAATCCAGGGTACAGAATTGAGTTAGTGTTTAGACAGCATAGGATGTGTTTCTGCTTTCCCACATAACATGTAGTTCACAGAACTACCTAGAAAATATGTAAATTAACAGTGAGAATTATTCGTTTAAATCAGACAAGGTCATATAAATTTAGTTTTGAGATAAGTGTTTTGAGGAGGTGTGTGATTTTAGGAAGGTTATGGGAGTCCTCCAGGGGGAGAGTTTTTGTTCTACATGACTCAAATATGAAGGTACCTGTTGAAGATGCACTTGAAGAATGGGAGATCTCTCATTTTGATATTCAATTAAATTTATGCATGTATTTATGTATATATAAGTTTATGTGTATATATAGCATATGCAATATATGCAGTAATGATTTGTACAAAATTTGAACATGTTATATGTGCTTAACTTTTAAAAATGTTTGCAAATTTGCTTTATCAAGGTCACATATACCTCTGTATTGATACTACTCTCTGTACAGTGCTTTGCCCTACTCTACTATGAAAACCGTATCTTTGTTATAACAGTATTATATGTTCCTTAATATATTAATGCAAATATTTCTGAATTCTAAGGAAATCTAAGGGTGTACATAATGTATAAATTTAGTACAGGAGATAAAAGATGAACTGTCTCTTTAATGAAGAGTATATGCATACAAGGACTAGAATTCAATGATTTTTTTTTTTCAGGAATTCTGACTTTCTAAATAACTATAAAGAAAACCACATGAGTATGTATAATTTATTGTCACTTTTCTATGACAGTATGAAAAGTAAGCATACCCTCTGGCATTATGGTAACACACAGGTCCTATTATGCATGAGGAAAGCATCAGGTACTCCTCCTACAAATGCTTGCTCCTGCTGTCTGTGTCAGCTCTTACTGGGCATTGTGAGGTTAAGTTCTACTCACTAATGAGATCACAGCCAAATATGGGACATTCACCGGGGTCTCATCTCTTCACTTAGCAATAGAGGAGCAAGAGGAAAAGAGGGGATTGCCTAATGTGGAAGAACTTTGGAGTGATCCATTGTCCAACCCAACAGATCCTACTAGCTTCATCTCTGCCTTTATCCATCTTGAAACCACACATGGCTTTTATAATTTCTCTTTTCAACCCTCCCCCCACCTTTTCATGGCCAGTAGTTGTAACTTCAGGAAATAGAATAGTAAAGTTGTACTTATATGGGGTAATGTATTTGGTCTTTGTACATGTTTGGTGCTGTGTAAATTTTAGATCAGTTTCATTTTGCACAATTCTGGGAGATTTGTTTGAACACTTTCTTTCTAATTTACTCCTGTGTGCTCCTATATGCCAGGATACTTAATATTACCTATATTCTGAGGATACATCACAACAGCAGATTTCTATGTTGCCTATCCCTATCTTAATTACACCATACTGCATGAGAGACATTACTGTGAGTGATTTTGTTTCCTGGTCTTGTTTCTCCCAGAGCAAATATTTGCTTAAATGGTCTAAACCATCTGTTGCTTATAAAACACCTTTAAGCTATTGTTTTAAAGTTTCATGCCTTTTAATGTTTTTCTATTTATTTCCTGCTGATATGAACATGTACCCTGGCAGGAAAAGTCTTTGGTGGATAGTAACATATTCATATTGAATAGTTGATGCAGAAAGTATTCAGGTAATAAACAGAATTAACATTTGTAAAGAACAGAGTTTTCTTTGGGGGGCTTGAGACAGGGTTTTTCTGTATGGCCCTGTCTGTCCTGGACTCACTCTGTAGACCAGGCTGGCCTTGAACTCATGAATTCGACTGCTTCTGCCTCCCAAGTGCTGGGATTAAAGGTGCATGCCACAACTGCCTGGCAAACAGAGAATTTTTAATATTTATGGAGAGTTTATTTCTGGGATGTTATCTACCTGATGAGTCTAGTTAGTTCTGATATGGTCCCATGTGAGTCGTTGAATAGATTTTATTGTGGGAGAGATCTGAAGATGGAACATTAAACTGTTTATTGTTTTGTATCTCAGGTTTGTGCGAAAATATTAGTCATGAGAATTTCAGCACCATTCAAAGTATTCATAGAAGAGAGATGATGTTATTTTAAAATTGATACTTGTCAGGTACATTGTGGGAATATTATTTCCATCTTAGAAGTGTCCACACACAGCATTTTAATTGATACTTTACTATTTTACATTAATGCTTAGTTAAAAGTTAATTGAAACTGATAATTTTGAACTAGAACACTACTATATTTATCCCCTAGAAAATAATTAGACATTAGCCCACATTTCCTCTGAAAATATTGGTTGGTCAGGAACCTGTGCTAAGGTGTTCATTTTTAAAAAAAACATTTTAAAATGTTCCATTGCCCTGTTCCAGGCAGTAACCTTAAGGTCAGATAAGGTTAGCACAAAGAGATGCCAGAATATTTCATGGTAACATAAATTGGTAAATAAATTATGGATAAGATTTAGATATAGGCATCTGAAAGCATCTTAGAGCTCATAGAGTTTCATCAGTCATTGCTTTGGGCACTGAATTCATTTTTAAAACCTAGCATAGCTTAGTGATTTCACTGCCCCAAATTCACAAAGTTCTAGGTTCAATCCATACCACCAGTAAACAAGTTAGAAGATAAAGTGCTCACAGGATGATGCAACCTAAGTCGAGGCAGATCCAGTACTAAGTTGCTTGTTCAGATTAAGTTTGTTCAAGCTGCCCAGAGCAGCTTGAAAAAGGGCTGAATAGGGAGAAGCTAAACAGTGTGTGAGACCAAGCCTCTTTAAGAACCTCTGTTAAGAGCTACCAATTCTTCCCAATCTTATGTGAACAATAAGAGTTTTGAAAGAGTTTTCATTGTTAGTAAAATTAACGTGTGCTTAAAAAGTTTATAGGAAGACAGATTTTAGGCTTTTTTTTTAAAAAAAAAAACTAAATTATGATGGGTTCATATAAATAGACAATGTACTGTGATTTATTCACTTTATGGTCTGATATGCTTCCTCTTCTCCTGCTGAACCCCCCTTTTACTGCTTTGTTCCACAGTAGCTAAGCCCCCCTCCAACTGACAGCCATTGGATCCACAGGAAGTGGTGTGGCCTCATTGGCTGCTCATGGGGAAGGAACTTGGTCTCCTGAGCTCTTCCTCTAGAAAGAATAGGAAACCTCCTATATCAGTGTTATGTTCTCCATTCTCACAGTTCTTGCTTCACAATTTACGCTATGTAAAATAGGTCCTAAAAATAAGTATTGAAAATGATCTGTTGTCAAGCTGATGAATGTCTATTCTTGGATATAATTGAAGGAGGACGTGGAAGATGGTCATCACACTACTGTTTTGTGATGGTTTCAGATTCTTATATGTGTTTATGACAATAATACTACAAATTCCCAGTGCATGTTTCACTTTTTACTGCTCAGAAAAATCATGGTTTATTTCTTTGAATAAGGAAATAATGACCCTGCTGAAGACATTAATGATACCTAGGTAGAGTTACCCATTGCAAAAGTGTTCTGCTGTCAAGAAAATTCCCTAAAAGAATAAATCCATAAGGAAATAAGTAACTTGCCTCATGGGACATTTTGGTTTTGCCAATATCAAAGTAAAAAATAATTCAAGATTTTATCATTTACAGACTTGCTATAGACAAGAAAATACAAAAATGTATCCAAGGAACAGAGAAATCATCTTTGGAATGAAACATCCCTTTCTCCAGATATATGACCATGATAGCTAAAGCCTGTGTAAGATCCATAGAAAAAAGACAGAAAGTTTTGTTGTACATGATGGGTACTTTTGTTCCACTCCACTATTTATGTTTAATAATTGTTATTGGCTTAATTAGCTGATGAAGTTGTTTAATATTCAGTTAAACTTGGAGTGCTATTTTCTAGTATGTGTGCAAAGTCCTGTGAATGTGGGTGTACACCTAAGTGTGCACGCAAATTATGGTGACCAGAGTTAGATGTCAGATGTCTTCTTCTATTGATCTTCACCTTAGTTTTGGAAACAATGGCTCTTCTATAACCACGGCTCTCTGATTGGCACCTCCTCCCTAACTCTGCCAACCTTTACATGTGGGTGCTTGGATCTAAACCCCTTGCATGTATAACATGTATGTTAGAGACTGAGCTATGTCTTCAGTCTCATTCTTAAATTATCTAATGGTAAAGTAAGCTGATCAAAATATGATCAATGAAGTGTTTTGCAATAATACTTGTGGGCCTGAGTCTTTCTCCTGTGGCCTGGCGCTGCAGCTCTCTGCTGCTGTCTGAAGCTCTCTGCTTCTGGGGCCTGTGGTTGCACAGCACGTTAGTTAAAAAGGAGACAATGCATAATTGAGATATTTTATTATAGGAAAGAGAGAAAGAAAGGAGAGGAAGGAGAGAAGAGAAGGAGAAAGAAAGGAAAGAAAGCAAGCAAGAGAACAAGAAAGCAAGAGAGAGAACAAAGAGCAAGAGAGAGAACAAAGAGCACGAGAGAGAGAGAGAGAGAGAGAGAGAGAGAGAGAGAGAGAGAGAGAGAGGAAGAAGGCAAGAGAGGAAAGAGGGCAGAAGACGGGACAAAGAGCAAGAGAGGAGAAGAAGAGGGCAAGAGAAGAACAAAGAGCAAGAGAGAGGGGAAGGGGCGAACCGCCCCTTATATTGTGTGAGGTGTGGCTATCTGTGGAGCAAGGCATGCCTGGCTGTGGTCAGATGACTGGGGGTAGAGTCCAACTAGACTGCTGGGAGCTTGGGGCATTGTCTACTTGATAGAACACACATCTCCTGTTGAGGCAGCTGTGAGAGGTTGTGACTGAAATAGGGGCCAAAGTCTCAGGAGTTCTGGCCGAACACCTTCTGTCCCTTGTGAACAGAAATTGCCCACTGGGTGCTTTGGGGTTGTAGGCCTATTACTCAACTGAGCCTAGGTTGCCTGAACAACCCACTGCCCTACAAATACTTACAATTATTCAAACAAATTTGGAGACTTGCCAAGGGTTACTTGTCCTCTAGTTGATCATTGTAAGATTCAGAATCTCATACTTTGGGTGGATAATGCATCAAATTCTATATAATATAGATAAATAGAAGGCTCAAATGTCACATGAAGATAACTATATTTTTCTACTTCACTTGACTCTATGAAGAAAGTTTAATAATTAGTTTGTAGAATGATTTCTGTATTTTCAATACTGCATAGGGTATCAGTTTGACCTAAAATTAAAATATTCGAAGATAATATGTTAAAACTAATTGGGCTAATGTCAGTCTTAGATGGTGCTCTCGAACAAAATGCCATTACCCCTGAAGCCATGCTGACAATCATTATCCAGGGCATCTTTTATTGTAAACTTTTGCTATCCTGGGATTTTGATATATGTGTGAGTTCACATCAGAAAAATAAATAAATATCTGGTTTACTGTGATTGTGTCCCCTCTATGTTGAGATTTTCAAAATTCTAACTCTAAAAAATTATCATCATCTCTTTGGTCATTTTGCCTTGTTCTAGTGATCACGACTTGAATATTTGTTGGCAATTATTGTTTTGATATTATCAGTTCTTTCTCTCATTGTTGAGACAAAGTATCTGTCAAAGGCAACCTTAGAAAGTACTTGTATTTTTTGGGCATGAAAGGCATCAAGTCATGTACCATCTGTGTTTAGAAAGCAAAAAATGACCAATGCCCATATTCAACTTACTTTCTTCCATTTTTTAATTGGATATTTTATGTATTTACATTTCAAATGTTATCCCCTTTCCAGGTTTCCCCTCTGGAACCCCTCCTCCCATGCTCCCTCTCTGTGCTTCTAAGAAGATTCCCCCCTCCCATCTAACCACTCCCACCTTACCACTCTGGCATTCCACTATACTGGGGAATCAAGCCTTCACAGGACCAAAGGCTTCTCCTCCTATTGATGGCATACAAGTCTCAAATCACACTAGGATGATATTGCCTACATTCAGGGTAATCTATCCATCCTCAGTCAACCCTATGTCAAAAACAGTTATAGTCTCTCAGAGGTATGTTTCCTTTGCTATTCTAAATTCTATCATGTTGACAATCAAGATTCCTGGAGTCGTGTGATTGTCACTATATGTAGATGTGTGTATAGGAGTTAGAAGCTTATGATTTTCCACATAGCTTTATTCTAATGTGTCTCCATTTCATCTCTATTTGTCCTTCTATGTATGTGTACCTATCTGGTCTCATTCTGTGATACTTTTACTTATGTATGTAAACATGAAGAAACACATACCCAAATACATTTGTTCAGCTAATGGAGGTAGTCTTGCTATGTTCCATTGTGAAGAGTAACAGAATCTGCTTTTCTCCTGCTACTCTCTCCTCTACAGAATTACGTTCTATCATTCTGTCTTCCAGTAATAAATGTCTCAAGTGTTGTTGAGGACATTCCTGTCCTTGACTAATTTACTATCAACTACATTTTACATATACACATAAGCAGGGCCTGATATAGGAACTGAGTGTCCACTATAACACTCACAGCTTATGGAATTTGTATACCATAGGTACCAGCTGAACACTGTGGTTTTTAAAACACTGAAATCCACTGACAATCCTGCTTTGAATTTTGTCCAAGTATGTGTGTATGTATGGTGTGCATTCATAGCTATATGGTTGTTAATGCTCAGTTTATGTGTGTCTGATTATAAGTGCATATGTATGCTGAATAGACAAGCATGTTATGCATATCAAGGCCTTTAGTTGGTGTCATGTGGGTTGTTCATTGTTTTTTTTTTTTCCTTTATTTTTTGTTTTTATTAAGTCGCTATATCTCCTTACTCCAGAGCTCTTGAATTCCGATCAATTTAGCTAATCAGTTTTTCCCACAGGTCCTCTAGCTCTGCCTCCTGAGTGCTGGCATTACAGGCTACTCTTAGGACTTTTTGTTTTTCTTCTCATGATGAATATTCAAAGTCATGTACTCATAGTTGGAGGAGAGTAATTTATCCACCAAGCCATCACCCAGCCCTGGCAATGGCTCTTTATTAGCACAGTTTTATGACACTGGGTAGAACAAAATGAAATGCTTCATTAAACCACATAGCTCTTCAAAAAGGGAAACAATAGGTCAACTCTGAAGAAAATGAGGGGAAGAGATATTCACATGGATACAAATGCTAAGCAAGTGTGTCAGTACTTAGAGCAACTCATCCTCACCTTAGCTGGCTGCTCGTCTGTCCAGAGTCATTGGGAATGGTGGGAATCATAGTCACATATCGCTATTCACTTGCCACTTCCACCTTTGGGCAACAATTCTGCTACAGGTTACTTATAATACTTATAATGGTAATTTCTTTCCCTTTGAAAATTATTTTTATTATATATTCAGACTTACATTACTTTATATTCTCTGAACTTTCAAGTACGCCATTAGTCAGAAAGAATAGATATACCCTGGTTGACAAACCACTGATATCTTTCAAGTAACACCTTTGATTTGGGTAATTATAATTTTTTATAATGGCCTAAAATGATTATATCCATTCTCCTGGTAAATGCAGATAACAAATTCTATTTTATCTTAATTTTCTTAAGTCTTTCAAGTCACAAAAAGATCTTGTCATTTCTGACACTGGTTAGATATTATATTTCACATGATAAATCAGTTATAGGCATCTATTCTATATATGAAAAATAATACTTTGTGAAATAGTTTCCTGCTTTGTATTTAGTTTATTTCTGAGGTTTTTTGTCCCAATGTGTTTCCATGCTTTGATTCCTGAAGAGCTCCATTCAGAATTTCTGAATTCTAAAGACCTCAAAACAGCTGTGGTATGCAATCTGACCCTAAAAAGCAGGGTAAGAGGAGAGGGCCCGTCACGGACACACAGGAAACCTCCATTTAATCAATGGCAAGGAAGCATACAATTAACTTTAAAGGGGAGCAGCCACATTATAGCTCACTTTGAAGGACAAAGCCCTCATGGCATCTCTCCTCAAGCTGAATGCAAAGTTATATATCCACACAGAGGTAAAAATAGCTGTCTATGAAATGCCAACTCTATGGTGGTGGAGGGGAAGAGGAGCAAGGTTACATAGACCACCATGCGGTAGAGATGAGCACAAGCTGAAACCGGCAGAATGAAAGCCTTTCACCGCAGTCCCGTGGTACCGACAGTAACAGAGAGTACACAAAGGAACCATCTTCTTGCAGACAGAGGACCAAATGCCTCTGACTGGGTGTATTTACGTAAAGTCTGGAGAAACGTGGCTGCTTAATGCCGCTGCAATCACTACCACAACTACCATTTTCCTGGGAGTGGAAAGGTCGTTTTTGTTTTCTTAGGTTACCGTAAAATGCACATTAGTAAGCAGAGTCAGTCCCCTTAGGTAAACACTAATCTCATCATGCACATATAAACTTGGATTTAGCCATTCGTAGAAGTAAGTTTATTATCCAGCTAAACAGGGAATGTGCTGCTCCTATCAGTACAGCCTGAGAAGTACTCGTCTGATGTTTGGGAGGATCTCAGTAAAGGCAATATGCAGTGCAGAAAGGATCCATTTTTAAGATTCATTAAAGGTGAGCATTGGAAAAATAACCCTGTTCTGAATCAGAACAGAATGCTAGAGGGGTGAAGTGGGAGTGGGGGCACTCTCTTAGAGGTGAAGAGAGGGGAATGGGGGTGGTGGGCTCATATAGCGGGGCATTTTAAATGTAAGTAAATAAAATAATTTAAAAAATAGAAACAACAAAAAAGAAGTGACAGTGTTCTCTCTGGCTTTATGGATGAACTTAATCACATCTCTCTGGCTTCAAGAATTCCATTTCATACTTGTGAAAGCAGAAAAAGAAAAAAAGAAAAAGAAAATAGTGCTATCTCATTAATAACAGAACTTGATGATAATGCTTGGAAACAATTTCTGTCTATTGTTTATATTTAAAATGTGTATTACTTGCATTTCTATTGCTGTGAAAAATCACCATGACCAACTAAACTTATAAAAGAAAGCATAATTTGGGTTTACATTCCAGAGGGTGAGTGCATAACCATCATGCTGTGGAGCATGGATGAATGAGATAGGCAGCATGGTCCTGAGACAGAGAGGGAGGAAGAGAGAGGGAGAAAGAGAGAAAGAGACAGAGATAGGGAGAGAGAGAGAGACAGACACAGACATAGAGACAGAGACATAGAGAGACAGATGGAGACAAACAGAGAGAGACAGAGAAACAGAGAGAAACAAAGAGATTGACAGACAGACAGAGCTAGTAAGGCTGAGAGAGACTAAAACAGACAGACAGGGACAGACAAAGAGACAGAGAGAAAATCAGAGAAACAAAGAGACAGAGACAGATATAGAGACAAAGACAGACAGACAGACAAAGGGAGAGGAGGACAGACAGAGAAATGGAGCAAGTGCTGTCTGTGCAGCCTGTAGCCCAGCTGTCAACATTGCTCCCTCTGAGACCTCTCAGGCTGGGCTGCAGAACTCCACATTGCTTTCTGCACTGCCGTTTTCACATTTGAAGCCTTCTAGACTTGGGCCTTCTACAGAGGCCTAAAGTTCCATGGTCTTCCATATTTCTCCACAAAACAAAACACGTTGTGGTCATAACATTAGCAGCAATATCTCTACCCGTCCTAACAACTTCAGTCTTACTTAATTTTCAATCGCCATGACAAAGCACCTTGCCCAAGTCCGTTTAGAAAAGTAGGCCTTTAGTGAGATGTTCACATTTCAGAAGGGGATTGCATGGCAGTCATGGTAGGAAGCACCTGGAAGTAGCTTGGTTGGCATGGTGTTAGATCAGCAGCTAAGAGCTTATGGCTGACCTGCAAGCAGGAGGAAGAGAGAGCTAATTGGGCGGGGTGTAGGCTTGTAAAAACCTCAGAGCCTGGTCCTAAGGAAACACCTATTCCAATGTGGCTGTACCTTCTAATCCTTCCCCAACAGTCTGGTCTACTGAGGACCCAGGAGCCAAACACCAGAGCTTGCCACAAAGCAAGTGAACAAGTGAGCTGAAGGGAGTGATCACTCAAAGAAAGGCTTCATGCTCTAGATGGCTTGGGATGGATCCTACAGGTAAGATCTGAACATAAACAATAAACAAAAACAAAAACATAAAAAAAAAAGAACAACACTGCTTATGCTAAAACTATACAATGAACCTGGAAGGATTCAGTAAAGAAAAGGGAAATTACAGGTGGATTTTCTCCATTTAAAAATATTCTAAACACTTTTAGGACATTGAGTTACTCTTAACAATGAAACTAGCGACATAAAAGAATTGAAGTATGCTGCCAGAGTTCAGGAAGGCAAATTTAAAAAAAAAAAATCTGAATATTGGATCAAAAGCAGCTGACATTGAAAATAAAAATAAGATTCTTCTCACATGTTCTTTCTTTTAGATGCCTTTGAAATTCAGAATGTTGCTCTGGTGGACAAGAATATTAACAATTGGAATGCAAACTGTGTTGGTATAATAAGAAATATCAAAACTCTCATTTTGGTAATCAGAGCTGGAGTCACAGAGGACAGCCCGGCTTGAAGCCCATTAACACATCGTAATAACAACCACCTGATGTAATGAAAACAAATGAATTGCAGTGAAACAGCAAGTGTAAGGGTAGGTCATTACTGCTCCAGCTAACAAGGAGCAGCCTTTCCCTGTTGTCCTAGGTTACGAGGAAGTTTTTAGTTCACCGAAGGTATTTTATACTAGGAACTATTTCATTCCTGTTCAGAATTTCTCCTTGGAACAGGTTATAGAATACTTTCTTGCCGTAAGCGTTTTAGTTTTATTTGGGCAAGCTGAAATATCACTGGGTTACTCATTACTTTATTTCTAATTTCATAGAAAACAGAGACATGAGAGAGTTGGGCTGGTGAAACGGAAGCCCCCGTGATGTATCCTTTCTCAATTGAACTGCTCCACAATGATCAAGAGAAGCAGTACTAACAGGGCCTGTCAGCCTTATTTATTTATTTAGATAGGATCTTAGTATGTAGCTCAGGCTGGCTACAAACTAATGACCCACCTTCATCTTCCTGATTGCTGGGCTTACAGGCAGGAGCCTCCACACCAACTCATTTAATACATTTTTATTGTTATATTTTATACAGTCACATCTTTTGAACAACCATTACCAGCAGTGTTGCTGAAATGGATGAGCACAGAGTGGAATTTATATTGTCTCTGGGATTCTGATATTCATGCTGTTTTGTTGTTGTTCTTGTTGTTGTTGTGCAGTCCCTGAGTTCCCACTTTAATTCCATGTTTGTTACTAGGGTCCAACTCTTGTCTTTTTGTAAATCTCAGCCTAAATCCCTATGCCATTGTTATTTTAGATCAGTGCAAACATTAACAGCTTCAGAGACCCCCTACTCTCTCTGCATCCTTTTGTTAATCCGTGCACCTTCCTCTGCCATCCTGGAGTCTTCTGAATTCACAATTGAGAAATTTTCTTCCTCCTCTCCTCTGACCAGTTTGCTCAGCTATTTCTCAATCAAGGGAATATGCTCACTTAAATAATGAACACCTAGTTTTTGTGTGACATGTGGACTAGTCAGACTGTACATTCCTCTACTGTTTGTGAACCCATTTTTTTTTTTTTTGCAAGAATTATTTTGTCTCGATGCCTGGAACATTCTAGAAGACTAAAATCATTGCATGACAAATATAAACAATGGAATAAAATCATATGGAAATTCAAAAATACCTAAAATACTTTATCATATTCTTCTCAAAACCAGACCCTCTTTTAATATATTAGAATGTCTATCTATTGTTGACACTCTGGAGTATCACAAACAACAAGTGATTCTGATATGGAAAGATAGAATTCAGGATGTAATTATTGTCCTTATTAAACATATACCCTTAGACAAACTAGTGCTTCAACTCAAACAAAAGTATTTTCTCTATAAAGTAGAGTGAAAACTATATGTACCACAAGAGATAATAATGGTGGCTTGTAGGATATGCTACTAGGACAAAACAATGTTTGTAGATCCGACAGTAACTGACTTAGAGTAAGAATCCAACAGATCTACTGCATGATTAGATGAACCAGCCTTGCGTCCAAGAGTGAAATACTATAAAATCTTTCTAAATCTTTTCATTGGACTGAAAAATATAAGCCATATATATATACGCTTTGCTATAATTGTCTGGGGGGTTAATCTTGCTTGTTAGCAAATTATTATTTTAAAATTCCCACACAGTTTAAAGCTTTACCAAACAGAACTGCCCACATGCTAAAAACCACCCTTACTGCTTTCACTCCAAGTCTTAGAATTGATTGTTGAGGAATCCATTGTCTTGCAAATATATCCCAGAAAGGCAAACTATTGAACTGATTTTGGCACATCAGTGTAATACAGCAATGCCACACAATCTCAGATTTGGTAGAGACTTTAAGTAGAGACAGAATATACATTTTACTTTGTTTAGTTTCTAATTTCCTGGTCCCATTGCTAACATTTTTTCTCCTTTTCTTCGATCCCTCTTTGGAGGATGAATATATATCCACTGTTCATATATATACATATATTTCTATGTACCTAATTACCATTGTTTTATTAAATCTATCTTTTCTGGGATATTTCTAGCACATTGGAATAGCATGAAGTAATTTTTTTCTTGACACAGAACCTAGTACTACCTCCTCGGGCCACCCAACACATTGTAGTTTGTTTCTGATAGATCTTTCATAAATAGGAAAATTTGAAAATTAGGCCTGGCTTTTGCTGCCACCCTTTGCTCTTTACTCTACCCTAAGGTTATATGGAGAACATCTAATTCTTTTCCCTTGTGACTGCTCCTCAGATATTTGAAAACCACAGTCATTCTCTGCCTGAGGGTGCTCATTTCCTGACCTTACTTGTATAGCTTGATGCTAAATTTTCTCAGCATTCTAAGCTCTCTTCTATGACTGCACTGCTGTTCATCTTTGTGTATGTCTAAGAGAATTACCTGAACAAAGCAACATAAAAATAATGTGGTGAGTTGTATGAAATGCAAGGCATGGACCACCATCCTTAGACGATGTGAGTCCAACAGGAAAGTGAAAATCCAGTAGGTGTTACTCTCACCCTCACAATATTAATTTTTAAACCAAGGAAAGCCATTTCCCTCCATTTCATCTTCCCCTGCAGTTTGTTTGCTATTCATAATCCAAGTGCTGAACATTGAGGACATAATAAAAGGAAACAGAGTTGTAAAGAAGGGAGAATGCTGGCCATTCAAATTCTCACACACAGAGAAAAGATACAGATATTTACAAGGGTAGTGATCTAGCAGCACTGAAATTAGTCAAACTGAAAGCAAGCACAGACAAATTTTGGGTAGAAGATAGTATTAGTAAAAGCTAATGCTTTTGATTTTTCTCTCTTTTTTTTTCTGGAACAACAGAAGTTCAACTTTCTAAATACCTTTTGTCATAGAACAGATATATGAACTAGTTCCATCTCTTCTCTGATTCTCTCTCTCTTACAACAAAAACCACACACTACACACACATATATTCATCATCTTCATCATGTTCATATAGATTGTGCAATATGAAGACAGATACTATCTGTTGAAATCTGTCTACGTGACCTTGTAGGTAAAGCTCTTTTAGTTATTAAGAACTTCACTGATAATGTAAATGGCATGGAAGGACTTCTTAGCCTATAACATTAAAGAGCTAGTATATTGATATACATTTTATACAGCGATGGCTAAATAGCTTCAATTTCATAATAACTTGCAGTACAAAAATACGAATGAAGCATAGATTTTTCTTGTGCTTTTTTTCCTAATGCATCTATGCCCTCAATGTTGGCTATAATGAACTGACAAGGAACAAAGGTGAGTTGAGTTCTTATACATTTTAAACATGGGTCTATAGACTTTCAATCTCTGTATTCTTGCTATTTCAGTATGCTTCTCTTACATATTTTGGTGTCCTGCTGTCAAGTTAAATGTTATTATTTGAAATTGTAAAAGAGAACACATTAATAATTCATCCAACAGTTCAATCTTTCTTTCAATAAGTTTTTACTGAGCAGTGATTTTCAACTAAGCTCAAAGCTGGATGCTCCATATTAAAACAATGAAATCATGGCCCCTGCTCTTTTTTCTTCTCCTTTTCCATTTTGCTCTTTATTTTACTGGGGGAAATTCATTGCCAATCTCAAATAGTTAAAATCAATTCAAGTTCTGTAACTATAGGCCACTGTAAGGTCTTCTTGTTTTCTTGGGAGTGGTGGAGTGATGTATCAATTTGAGAAAGTACTAAAAGCATCAATCTTAGGAAGAAACCTGCCTTCCTCTGAGCTGATCTACAGTTTTCGTCCTTATTAGTTTCCATTTCAGAAAGCCTGTTTTAAGCCCTATTTCTTGTGGTCCTAGAGATCAGTCTACAAAACTCATTTATCCTTTTAAAAATCTATCTAATATCCTCAGACTATCTTATCTCAATAATTTAAGTGCTATTTTTAAGTGCTATATTGGTTTTCCACTGGTATATGATGAATTCTTCTTGTGAACTTGGAAGTGCAAAAAGCATAAATTTATTTTCCTACAACTCCTATACATAAGATGAATGGACATACAGTGTGTGGCTCATTCCCATGCTTAGTATCTCACTAGGGTGATATCAAGATGTTAGATAGATTTGCAGTTCTAGAAGTATTCGTTTCTGTACCAGGTGTCAGCTGGGGCCTGCTATCAGCATTCGGGACATGACCTCTTCATCTCCAAGTTAGCAATAGCAAATTGAATCCTTCTTATGTTTAAATAGCTGGCTTGTGTGACCAACCCAAGAAAGCACTCTTGGAAAGGGCTCATGTGATTATGCTAGACTCCTATATATAGTCTCCCAATAGTAAGTTAAACATGCTGTATAACAAAATCTAATCATAGATCCCTATGTCCACAGCTACAGGGATTATGCATGCATACATGCTGGGAATGTGGAGGATCTGAAGGTCAGCTTAGATTTCTGCCTATTTCTGTTTCCATATGATTTTTTCCATTTTATTTCTTGTATTATACAGATTTAGTATAAGAAGGATGGTTTTTGATTATTGGAATGGTTTTTTTTTGTCTCCAATAGTTTTGTCCTTCCATTCTTTCAATTGGATATGTCTTTATTTTTCTACTCATAGTAAACAAAGTTTAGAAACTTGGACATGTGTTCCCAAAAAAGGTGAGCACACACCTTCCCCATTGTGTGGCATTCTAATTTGAAACCTAGGGCATTCCAAAGTTGAGTTCCTATCAGAGAAGTAATAGGGATACAGAAGAGCTGCAGATAATCCCAGAGTGGTGTATGTGTATATGTATGTTTATGTGTAGTGTTAAGTGCTTGTCTTCACATCCCTATAATTAGAAGCACATGCTTATTCAGAGCATGTTAATACTCCATATATACATGAAGCCCCATTTTGTAGTTGTCAAATGGATATCTCTTACCACAACATCTACTAGAAACCATTGTTTTATAGTCAGAATCTGCCCTCAAGAATTTGTTCTAAGCTTTCTAAGAATTAAGTTTCCTGTGTTCAAAGGCATCATGAACTGTTGCAACTTCTCTGTTTGTTATGTTACTTGTTCACATTTCTACATGTTAATTTAAAATGCATACACACATATAATATTGAAGTATTATATATATATATATTTGTGTATATGTATGTGTGTTGTGTGTGTATAAAAGCATATAATTTGCAGCTTGACAGAGAATTACAATGATTTATTTATTTCACTCATATATGGGGAGTATTTCTACCAATATAATCTACTATGTATGCTTTTCTATAATATTGAAAATTGTGCAGCACAGTCTCATTATATATGATAAAAGGTTATTAGAAATTGTGATAAATAAGAAAAGGAAAGAAAAAGACAATGGTTTATTAATACATATTTCTTTTGTTAGAACAAATATTTTCATTACTGATCTGAATATACACAATAAATAGCTATCAGATAAGATCTATCTATCTATCTATCTATCTATCTATCTATCTATCTTTCATCTATTTATTCTTTAGAATACTTATTCTTGTACTTATTCTTGTAATTTATTCTTGTAGACTACTCTGGACTATAGCTCCAAATGTAGCTGAAGGTGACTTTAAACTCCCCATGTTTACTTCCTCAGTTCTAGTGTTACAGGCATATGCCTTCACAATTGGCTAATACTTTCATAGTTCATCAGTTATTTACTATGTGTACTGGATAGTTCTGTGTGTCAACTTGACACAGGCTGCAGTTATCACAGAGAAGGGAGCTTCAGTTGGGGAAGTGCCTCCATGAGTGATCAAGGGGGTAGGGCCCCTTGTGGGTGGTGCCATCCCTGGGCTGGAAGTCTTGGGTTCTATAAGAGAGCAGGCTGAGCAAGCCAGGAGAAGCAAGCCAGCAAGGAACATCTCTCCATGGCCTCTGCATCAGCTCCTGCTTCCTGACCTACTTGAGTTCCAGTCCTGACTTCCTCTGGTGATAAACAGCCATGTGGAAGTAAGCTGAATAAACCTTTTCCTCCCCTACTTGCTTCTTGGTCATGATGTTTGTGCAGGAATAGAAACCCTGACTAAGACACTATGCTAGAATGGTTTAACCAAGTGTTTTACACACACCAGAGAGTTACATTACAACTGACCCATGACTCTATGCAAGAGTTCACTTAAAGACTGAATTATCTTTGTTTATCAAATACCAGCTTTACATTCATGTAAATTTGTACAACCTATTAACAACCTATTAGGTTCTTGTTGAAAAGAGTCACTTCCCAGACAGGATGGATTTGGGTGATGAGAATATTGATAACTACATTGACTTTAGGACATCCTTATTTAGTTCATGATATAATAAATTCCAACATAAAATGATTGAACTATATGAATTTTCTGTAAAATACTCATGTAAGAAAAATTGAATGATGATGTGAAATTGACTGTGGATACACGAATAATATTAGAAACAGTGGGCTTCCCGGCTGGTGACCAGCATTCCTGCTTTCTAGACTGCAGACATTGCCCAGTGGTGAGCTGTCAGTCAGCTTCTGGGTTGAGTGGCAGATTTGATAACTGGAAACCACAGAGCCATAAAATCAGCAGAGTGCTCAAGATCTTTTACTTTAGACTTCTTGAAAAACCAATGGAGACTTGCTTTCTTTTTCATGTATTCTGTGTTGATGTTTAAGGACTGCAACTATTATACCCCACTGGATCTTGTCAGAATTCCTGGATTGATTCTCTATGGCTATGACTGTTCCTGCTGTGTCATGTCTGTCATGCTACAGAACAGAGTGTGACGTGACATGCTTCTCGCCAGAGACTGGGCATAAAAGCTCTGGCTTCATTCCAGTATTAACAAAATGATTTCTTATACTGCCAGGAAATTTCACTACCTCTTTATGCTGGATGAAGTATCTTAAATAGGAATTTAATTTATTCATTGTAGCAGTTGTTTTTGTTCAATAAATACTAACTGCTTATTAGAAACCCATTTATTGAAGATGAGCAGCTATATCATAGACACATATCAAATTTATGGAGGCTGAATCTCACTTAATATGCTTTGAATATTCTATTGGTCTTTAATATGCTATGTTAAGATGACTATATTTATTCTAACCCTTCAAATAAAAATAGCTGTTATTGAATAACTATGTACATATTTTCTATTCTCTGTCTTATTTACAGAATGTTGAAAACTATGTGATATTTCCATGCTCTATTTTCTGTTTAGTTACTTAAAATTTCAATAAATAAGTTTTGAATACTAAGTTGATGTATAATCAGCAGATATTTAACACCTTATTAAAACAAAGTTAAAACTGGGGAAGTATTTTGTCATGCACTATAAAATGTTACCCAATTGCTTTTAATCTCTTTGTAGCTTCCCTGAGAAGAGAGTAAGATTTTGCTCACAGGAAAAAATAGATCATTGGATTTGGTCCAGCACAAAGCACAGCAACAAACCCAGGGTGTTTGGTCAGTGACTCAGTTGACAAAGCGGTAGCCAAGATTCTTGTTAAAGTAGCAAGGAATTAGAAAGGGCAGCGTATGTTCATCCAGGAAGTCGAAGCTGACCTAGGTGCCTGCATTTCACTAAAGAATGGGTCATTTCCTGGATGCCACATTGCCACTGTACTATTATTTTACACTTGCTCTTAGCTGCTGCTACTCTTCCTATATCAAGGTCAAAGGGACTTTCAGTGGAAAGCCAAGGTTTCTAGTCTCTACTCCTGGAAAACAGTGCATAAAGCCTTGTGCCTTCTACTAAGGGGTCTGTGAACTCATGCATTTGTTCTATATATCATTCATATTTATTGCCTCTATTTCTGATTTTAAAAAGTACCAGGGATTTATGTTTAAGTCCATCTTGTGAACCTTCATTTATACCATAGTTGTAAGAATAACCATAGAAATTATAAGTATAGAATATAAATGGATTCTACTTGTCCAAAATCATCTTTTCAATTTAAGAAACTTTTAAAGACTTTAACTTTCTCTACTGAAGCCCTCTCTCTTTATAAAAGAATGATATTTAGAATGCAAATTGTACTTAAATTATGAACAAGAAGAAAGATGGAGTGAAAATAATGAAGTCAGTTTCGAGGCCTGTCTGCTCACTATCCTCCCCATATGAGCGCAGTTATCCACAACAGGCAATCGATGTATTGAGAGGTCATTCAACAATAAGACATTATAGTTCAGAGGGCTCTAGATGGTCTCCATGCAAATTATTTTATTACTGCAAACATTTGTATGACTAATTTTTCCCCAAAGAGTCCCAAAGAGCTCATTAAGATATTTTCCTTATCCTCAGACTGATTTTTGTCTCCTTGAGGCAGCAGGCAGGCATGTGAGAGGCATTGTCTGGGGACTTAAGCATTTTCCTGGCAAACCACTTTACAAAGGTCCATAGAACAAGAGATTATCTCCTGTTGGTTAGGTAGAAGCTCTTCTAGCCACTTCAAAAGAACCAACAGCTCCTTTCACCCTTTGTGAATCAAGGTATAATCAATGGAATGTAAAGATTATATCCCTGCCTCTAGTCAGAGACAGCTTTTTCTTTGCATTCTTATTGATTTAGCCATGAGTCTATTTAACTATTAAAGGCATTATTGCATTCCCCAATCCTGCACTTAAAGAAATCTAGAGTGTCCTTTTAAGAACTAAGGAAACAGATGGGTTTATCTCTCTTGTGCTATATTGGGTTGAAATACTATGGGGGGAAAATCATTGAGTAGTTATTTATGCACAAGGAAAAATTACCCAAATTACTCAACAGTGATTTTTGAATAAGCACAATCGACTATTTCAGTTTTGAGATAATAACAATGATAACAAGCATGCTAATACAGTTATGGATCATATGAACTCATGAAGTCGGCCTGTGAATATTTTATTTGTTTTTTTTGTTATTTAATTCCTACAGCAAAATGTCTGGATTCCTTTTTACTGTTAATAAAATTTGCACAATGCAGTGAAATAATTTATGCAAGATCACACAGTTATTATGTGTTAAGCCTAATATTAGAACCTGAAACCTGCATTTTCATATATATTATATATGCATATATAATTTATATTTATTCTTATTACATCCAAATTGCAGCCTCCCTCCTCTCTTCCCATTCCCTTACAAGTCCCTCCCCACATTACTCCCTTCCCTTTTCCTCAGGTAGGGGAAGCCTCCTTAGGTACCACCCTGCCCTGGGACATGCAGGACTTATCACCTCTTCTCATACTGAGGCTCAACCCAGCAGTTCAGGTAGGGTAAGGGGATCCAATGGCAGGGAACAGAGTCTGAGACAGCCCCTATCCAGTTGTTAGGGGGCCCACGTGAAGATCAAGCTGAACATTTGCTACAAATGTTGGGGCGGGGGGTGGGCTAGGTCTAGTCCCTACATGTCTTTGGTTGGTAGTTCAGTCTCTCTGAGCTCACATGGGTCCAGATTAGTTGAGTTTTTAGGTCTACTTGTGGTGTCTTTTACCCCTCTGGCTTGCTCAGTCCTGTCCCCCTTCTCTTCTGCATGACTCCATGAGCTCTCCCTGATGTTTGACTGTGAGTCTCTGCATCTGTATCCATCTGCAGTTGGGCGAAGCTTCTCATAAGACAGTCTATGTTGAATTCCTATCTACAAGTATAGCAGAGTATTGTTACTAGTGTCAGGGGTCACTCTGTCTCTTGGGATAGGTCTCAAGTCAGGCCAGTCATTGATAAACCAATGTTTTCAACTGCTATATTATTTCTAATGGGGTCCTAGAAATTTATTTGATTTCACGTGACCACAGATAGTTGTTTGAAATGATTTGTTTTTATAATTTTTCACCTAATTTTCCATTTGACTTTGGCCTGAGTCATGTTCTAAGAAGCATGTGTGGGCTAACACAATCTACTGCATTATATTCTTTGGCAAAGCTTTTTAGTGTTATGAATAAAATATATTTACCAAAACTTTTATCACACTGGAAAAATAATATCCATATGCTTCTCTTTCTTTTGGTTTGCATGCATCAGTGCATATACCTGTGCTTAACTAAAACAAAATACAATAAAAGAAGGAAGGAGAAGAGAAGAGAGAAATGAGAAAGGAAAGACAGTCTTTAGCAGAGAGCAGAGATGAGAAAGGGGAAAGCATGGCCTGGGATGCCGTTGCTCTACAGAGCTTTTCTAAACTCTTGTCATTCTTTGATATATGATGGACTGATCTTATCTACTTATCTTCATCAGCATGCATACAACTGAACAGAAATAGTTAGAAATATATAACATGATAAAATCTCATGCTAAATGTCTTTGATATTGTTAGAGAATAGCTGATTTTTAAACTGTGTGTGTATTACTTTGTTGACACAAGTAATAAGACATGCAATGATGGTATGAGTACATTTATTAAATGCATAAAAATACTCCAATATGGAAAATATGAATTAATAATGTATCCACAAAGTTACCTCAAAGATACACAGAGTGACATACCTATATATTGACAACAAAATTTCCCATTCTGAAGGAATTATAGACATAATCTACTAATAAGTCCTTTTAAATTTGGAGAGAAAGTAAAATTTTGAAGAAAGGAAAGCTTGGAAAATCAGATAAAGATGATTTATTTGTGAAGCACATGTAGAGTTCATGCTTTTTCAAGTTTTATAGTAGAATTTACTCTAGCTTCTCCACTCAGATCCAGATGGCCCCTCCTTAATTAAAGGGAACGTTCAGCTCCAAGGCCTGCAGTGCTGTCTCCTCCTGGGCTCTGTTCTGCCACAAAGGGCTCACACATCTGGGAAAATATATTGTCTTTCCGCTATAACTAGAACCTTTGCAACAACCTTCATTTCAATTCCATCTCTCTTTTTTTAAAGTCTAATTATCTTTTTTAAATAACCAGAATTGTAATTTAAATATTACAGTACATAATTAACCACACTGGTTGGCAGAGAATGAGGAATTGTGACTCCCTGTAAGCATCAAAATTAATATGTACTATGGGGAATGCATCCTGTTGTAAAGGTGTGTCATCTGGCTAGTGTGCAGGGAAGAGAACAGAACAGGCTGGCTCTCCTCTGACCAGACAGCTGCCTTGTGTAAGATGGTAAAATCCCATGCAACTTTAGTCTGGTCTATGCTCTTTCGACATTCTATTTATTGGTGCCTCTAAATGAAAGCTATCTGCAGCTCCCCAGTAGGAATCTCTTCCACCATGTTGGAATGGTAGCATTTTCATGGGCTTTCAATGTTTTATTTATTTATTTATTTATTTATTTATTTGTTTGTTTGTTTATTGTGTCTTAGCTTGATGTCCCATTTTGCAGAGTGCTCAGACCGACTTGCCATGCAGGCACCTTCTAGGGAGGTGACGGAGCTGTGAGTCCTGTTCTTAATGCACTGGGGAGGAGTTAATGAAAACTAGCTGTAATTAAGTTCCTCTGTGCCATAGTGCCAGGACCATCTTCAGGCTCTTAGAGTTTGAAAGAGAGTTAAAATATTATTGACTCTTATAGAAGTGTGTATCCAAATCATAGCAAGGATCCTCGTATTTTTACTAAGATTGCAAGATTTGAGCCTCTGTCTCTCTCTGTCTCTGTCTCTCTGTCTGTCTGTCTCTCTCTCTGTCTCTCTGTCTGTCTCTCTGTCTCTGTTTCTGTCTCTCTGTCTGTCTGTCTCTCTCTCTCTCTCTCTCTCTCTCTCTCTCTCTCTCTGTGTGTGTGTGTGTGTGTGTGTGTGTGTGTGTCTTAGTGGAAGAGACCACAGAGGATCCATATGAGACTACTCCAAATGATGCTTCTCACTCAGTAATTACCAAGCATATCCTTTGGAAAAAAAAATTTTTTGGAGATACAAATATGCAATTTATTTTCTGCTATGAAAATGATACATTAATAGAGTGGTAAAACCATATTACTATCATATAACAAAGAATGCCATTTATGAGTAGAATATGCTAAATTTACCCAGTAAACAGAGTAACATTTTGCTAATACTCTCTTATAAACTATGATAGTGTAATACAAATCCACTAGTGGGATTATTAGCCATACATTATATATAAAAATTTCGCTAAGCACCTGTCAAAATCTTTGGATGTACTTTCTATTGAAGAAAATAATGTATGGCTAATAATCCCACTACTGGATTTGAAATTTGTTTTAAAGGACAACTTGTCGTGTCTCCATCCTTCCAGTGTATGAAAAGTAATGTTCCTCTGTTTGTCCTACCTTCCATAAAAAGCAAAAGAACTCAGCTAAAGCACCCGTTGGAAATAGAAGGAAAAGAAAACAAGAAAGCCAAAGAAAACTAGTGATGGTTTGACAGTCAAGGAGTATTTTTGGGTTGGCCTTGTTAACTAAGTGAACTTCACAATGACCTTCTGTCCACATTCATAGCTCCCCTGCTGATGTAGAAGGCTTACTCTCATGAATGCAATCCATTTTGGTGGTGGTTGTTATTTCTGTTATTCCCTTGTGTTCTGTTGTTGTCTTTTTAGCTCTAGACAGTGCATAACATAATGGAACCATTCACCATTTTTTTAATTGGGTCCACGAGTCTGCCATGAGAGGAAAGCCAGATACTGACGTTTTTTCACCAGAATCCTCGGCATCTTTATTGAAAGTGAAGGAAAGATGCTAACTCAGGAAGACCTAATAAGGCCCTGCCCCATTGACCTTGAAAATTTATTAGAGGTCATGGCTGCAGCTGGCATTTCTTCATCAGGCCCATTAATGCCAGCTAGGGTGCTCATTTACACATTATCTCTGTCTGTAGGCACTAGATTTCCTGGACCTTTTCTGCAAACTGCATAAAAATGTAGATGGCTGTATTTGAATGAACTGAAGCCTCGGCACAGGCTCAACAAGTGACGGGGCAGCACTATTTGTAATATATGCCTTGACTGAAAATGGTGATGAGCATGTTTTCCTCCAATGTTTTCTTAAAATGAAGATTTATTTACTACTGACTGCCCATGCATTTATTATTTCTTTTGCAGAAACAATTATAATAGATTACTATTTTTGTAGTATTTAGCAACCAATTTTACAGACAATTAAATCATCCTAAAAGGAAGATTAATCAACTTTTAATGTGAAATTGTATTATTGATTTCACTGTAAATATTCTTTATGCTACCATCAAATATGTCATCTCGAAGTTTGTGTATGTTAAAATACCTACACTCATTTGCACCCATGGCTATTAAACAATTAACCCACTTTTCATGGGTAATCAACCCACAATAATTTGGTTTGAGTCTTCATTACCCAGATTAATTCAAATAAAAAAGATACTGTGAGGCAAAAATTGGATAAGTGGATACAGTCTAGTCCCAACTGTGTTAAATTTCCATAGGGATATCTGAATTGGATTTTGACAAAATACCTCTCTTGATCATAATCCCTTTAATCAAATACAATGTGGTTTTTCTCTATTTCTTAAATTGCTCTTTCATGAGTTGTATTAATGTATTTTGATATTTCAAGGCTCAAGTTGCAAAAGTCTTTACTTGTATACTATAAAAGATACACAATTAAAATTCAGGTTGCTTACATTGTCAGGTTGATATATATATATATATATATATATATATATATATATTCTCAAATCTTGGATTTTAAACAAAATTTTACTTTTCTTTATAGACTTTTGGTAGATAGTTCAATGATCAAGAGAATTAAGTCTCACCTGAGTAAAATCTGACTATTAAATAATTTGGTTCTTTCTCAGAAGTCATGTACTAACTATCTAGGAAGGTGTGGTTTTACATATAGTTTTTTATCTAATATCTGTTAGTGGACAGCAGAAGGATCCATGAATATTCATCACTAAATGACTGGCAAATATTTTATGACATAAAGTTATTTAAAACACTGTTTATGGCAGCTATTTAATAACACATGTCTTTGTCTCATTAGTGATTCTCTTTTTGTTTTTTTTAATTGTCCTGTGAGATACACATTGAAAAACAAACTATGCTCAGCCTAACTCCAAGGAATTAAATTGAATTGGCCTACATTGGTATCAGAGTACAAGTTTATTTTAAAATCTTTGTACATTATTATTTTCTTAAATGCCCATGATGCTAAGTTGTAAATGTACAATAACTAAATAATGTTTAAATTCTACCAAATCATGTGTAAGGAAATAAAGATGTGTAGAACTAAATTAGGCTTTAAACAATACATTGTTGGGTTCAGTGATATAATTGTAGATATCTGTTGTTTGTCTTGATATTTTCTATACTGTATATAGCAATCAGCTTATATTTCATTAACATGAAAAAAGTCAACAATGTAGACAGAAATGGAGAAATGAAACTCTTAAATATTCTTAGCATAAATTCATGGGCAATATAATGGCAGAAAGAATTCTTGCGTGCTATAAACATCCGTCCACATGTACACAAACATAATTATAACACATCTTCTGCTTTATTGATTTGTAGATGAAATATGATAATGTTACTTTGAGCATTGAGTTGTACCCTTTTGCTTGTCTCCTGTATTTACAAACCTATACACAAGATAACATGGCATGGCAAAATATGAAAAGATGGTTGGGCCATCAAACGGATGGTTTTTCATCATGCCTGTAATATCATCTCGTAAGACTCAAGAAAACATTCCAAGAAAAACGCTAAGAAATGTGAAGGAAGGAGTCTCAGTTTTCAGCTAGCTACACTTTTCCTCCTCCATGGTTTTTTTTTTTAACTGATATTTATGAAGAGTTCCACAATGCAATGTGCTGCAGAAGCATTTTCTGGCATTCATTACATTCTTGGATACCAATTAAGCATTCTTGATTCCGTTTATATACTTAAAATACAAAGTCTTTATGTTGTGATAGTGGTTGATTTTGTATGCCAATGTGACCACAGTAGAGGGTGCTTACAAGCCTGGTCAAACTTTAGGTAAACACATGGGAGGGTGTTTCTAGGTGAGAGGAACGCTGGGATCAATGGACTTTATAAAGCATATCTTCTACACTAGTATTGGTGAGCTTCCTTCAACTGATTAAGGACACAAGTAGTGCAAAAAGCAGAGAAAATTGGAAACCCTATTGAGGGTTTTGATTTGGGAAAACAGAGTTTTCTGTCCCTTTCTAAATCAGAGTGAAATAACTGATTGTCTTCAATTTCAAGTCTTCTCCCAGAGACTCAGCCATCTTGGGTCTCCATACTTCTAGGTTTGACTCACTTTAAATCTTGCTGGGCTCTGGGCTGGTGTCCTCAGCTGGACCTTGGGTGCCAGTTCTGCAGCCAGTCCCACAACACCTAGAGGAAGCTCCACTCCCAGGCGCTCTGACACTCTTAGGATCAGAGGTGAGGAGGACCCACTATCTGTCCCAACACCCGGAGTAGCTGGGACCAGCAGGACCAGGCACACAGGAACTCTGCCAGCTGAATGGTTCGGGTTCTTTCCTGTCCCTCTTGGCTGGTGTCGGAGCAGACCTTGGACCCAGGATCCACAGCCAGTCCCATAACACCCAGAGGAAGCTGCTGCACTCCCAGGTGCTCTAACAAGCCCAGGGTCACAGGATCCAGGAATCACAGGGTCACAGAGACTGCCTGACTCTGAGGAGTTCCGATACAACCAGGATCACAGGAAGAACTGACTCCAGTCAGAATTAGCAAGGGCAGGTAGCACTAGAGATAACCAGATGGTGGGGGGCAAGTGTAAGAAAATAAACAACACAAAACAAGGTTACTTGGCATCATCAGAACCCAATACTCCCACCATAGCAAGTCTTGGACATACCATCACACCGGAAATGCAAGATTCAGATCTAAAATCATTTACCATGATGATGATACAGGACCTTAAGAAAGACATAAATAGCACCCTCAAAGAAATACAGGAGAACACAGGTAAAGAGCTAGAAGCTCTTAAAGAGGAAACACAAAAATCCCTTAAAGAACTACAGGAAAACACCATCAAACAGGTGAAGGAAATGAGCAAAACCACCCAGAATCTAAAAATGGAAATAGAAACAATAAAGAAATCAGAAAGAGAGACAACCCTGGAGATACAAAACCTAGGAAAGAAATCAGGAGTCATAGATGTAAGCATCACCAACAGAATACAAGAGATATAAGAGAGAATCTCAGGGGCAGAAGACACCATAGAAAACATTGACACAACAGTCAAAGAAAATGCAAAAAGCAAAAAGCTCCTAACCCAAAACATCCAGGAAATCCAGGATGCAATGAGAAGACCAAACCTAAGGATAATAGGTATAGAAGAGAGTGAAGACTTCCAATGTAATGGACCAGTAAATATCTTTAACAAAATTGTAGAAGAAAACTTCCCTAACCTAAAGAAAGAGATGCCCATGAATATACAAGAAGCCTACAGAACTCCAAATAGACTGGACCAGAAAAGAAATTCCTCCCATCACATAATAATAAAAACACCAAATGCACTAAACAAAGAAAGAATTTTAAAAGCAGTAAGGGAAAAAAAGCAAGTAACATATAAAGGCAGGCCTATCAGAATTATGACGGACTTCTCACCAGAGACTATGGAAGCTAGAAGATCCTGGGCAGATGACATACAGACCCTACAGTAACACAAATGCCAGCCCAACTACTATACCCAGCAAAACTCACAATTACCATAGATGGAGAAAACAAGATATTCTATGACAAAACAAAATTTACACAATATCTTTCCACAAACCCAGCCCTACAAAGGATAATAGATGGAAAACATCAACATAAGGAGGAAAACTACACCCTAGAAGAAGCAAGAAAGTAATCTTTCAACAAATCCACACAAATCTAATTCCATCTCATACAACAAAAACAACAGGAAGTGACAATTACCTTTTCTTAATATCTTAATATGAAAATTAATATTACCATCATATCCTAATTGATTGAAATCCAAAAATATGAGGAATTAGCAATATGTTGATTGTCATCCAATGGTCTCTCTAATTTGGTAATTGGAGAAATAGGTCCAATATTGTACAATCTATATATACTTTCAGCTTGTTTGTGACAGTGTCTGGCTGTGTACAACATAAGGGTCTTGAAATCTTGCTTCTCCTATCTCAGCCTCTCTATTAATAGTATTGTTTATTTCATGTTTTTATACTATACTATGGTTTTCAGAATAGCTTATATACTTCAAAAGTATTTATATACCCAAGGGAGACATAGACAATTAACTTGGGAGGTGTCTTGTAGGAAAGAGAACAACAAAGAGTGAGATTGAATGCTTTGCTTGACATTTGTAGTTCTTGTATCAAGTCTGAAGAAGAGGACTTTACAAGTTACTCTTTCTCTGAGATGAATGCTTTTCCAAATTATCATAGCCAATGAACCAGATTCTTACCCACACCTAATGTCTGTACCACCCTCCAAGCGGAACCATTGTTCATTGAAACAGTTGGTGAATGACTTTATGGATAGACTGTCTTAATACACATACCATTTCTTAATGAATGTAACCTGTTCTCTGTGGCCTGAGAATAAAGTCACTCACTCAAGTCAAATAGTTTTGACCATAGCAGGAAGTCTATGTCCAAAAATCGTGCCTAGAATTCATTCTTTGGCACAGCAGAACTGTCAACTCTCAGCTTAGATACAATGGAGGTAAAATCCTTTGGTGATTTGAGGGTCATTGAAGTACAGCCTTATTACAATGAAATCCAATATCTAAAAATTGTTCTTATTTTGGGCTTGTACCACAGAAAGAGCCAAGATTTTAAACTCTACTAAATACAAAACAAACAAACAAAAAGACTTTACATATTTATGTTCATTTAAGAAAATATTAGTAGTGATGTACTATTTTGAAATATAGTTAATATGTTTGGAGTTATTTGAAATTTATAGTGAGAAAAAAGTATGTATTTGCAGTATTGTTATAGACAAGCATCTAGATAACACTGTTAAGTTGATTGTTTTATATCAAACAACTATTATTATATTCATTTTTATTGTTATAATATTTTATAAATTTTAAGGAATATGACAAAAAAGATATTGTAGGTATTGAAGATGGGGTCTCTGGGAGAGGTTGGGGTACAAAAGGGAAACAAGAATGTGATTTAATTCTATTTACTTAAAATATGTTTTTAAATGTTAACAAATTCAGATAAATTGAAATCATGTAACTTTTCTCATCATAATGCAATAAAAGTTAAAAAATACATAAAAATAATAACTAAATAAAAAAGTCTTGTTGGCTTTTTTATTTTCATTTTTTAAAACACACAACACAACACACACACTTACACAAAAACACAAACATTCTGAAGTACTAGCTAATGAATAATACCATAATTATAGTCACACAAAACTTTTGTACTCTCTAGGTAAATTGTAAAATTGAATTTTTTTAAAATGATTTTCTTATCTTTAAAAAACAAAATAAAATATAAGATAACGGGAGTAGGGGTTTGGTGCTCTCAGAGAAGCAGAGAGCAGGGTAGGAAGGGATAGAGGATTGTAGGGGCCAGGGACTAGGAAGGGGGATAACATTTGAAATCTAAATAAATAAAATAACCAATAAAAAAATTAAAAAAGAATACTATCAGGTAAAAGTTGGACAAAACAAGCCAGCAGAAAAATGAAAGATCCCTCAAGAGAAGACATAAGAATTAGAGACCTACTTATTTGTACATTCAGAAGTTCCATAAAAATGCTAACTGAGAGTTATAGTACACATACAGAGAATCCGGTGCAGACCCTTGAAGGACCTGTGCTTGCTGCTTGAGTTTCTGTGAGTTCATATGAGCTTTACTCAGTTGTGTCAAGTGCCTTGTACTTCTGGGTCTTCTTTCTCCTCTGTCTCCCTTCCTTCTTTTACTTCCTCTTCCTCAGTGTTGCCTGCACTCTAAGAGGTAGAATTTAATGAAGATAACTCACTCAGACTTTTGTCTCCTCACCCTCTATCCCTCCCTCTCTCTTTGAGTAATGTCTGGCTGTAGGTCTTTGTATTCATTCCCATCCACTGCAGGAGGAAGCATTGTCATGATAGCTGAATAAATTACTGATCTATGAGTTTGGTAGAATATCATTAGGATGCATATTATTGTTACTTCATCATTTCTGATTATAACTGAATCAAGTACTGATATATGAGTTCAGTAAAATATCATTAAGAGTCATTTTATTGTTACTTTAAAAAGCAAACGAGCAAAGGAAAACAAACAAACAAAAACTAGTAGCATTTGGTTTTCCCCTAGGACTCTATTTGGACTCTGGTTCTTGGTCACCCAAGTAAGGCCATGGACTGGGACTTAAGTCAAATCAGAAATCAATTGGTTATTCCACATCATCTGTGGCACCATTAGCTTAGCATATTTGTAGGCAGGACAGATTATCTATCAAAGGGGTTTTGGTTGGGTTGGTGTTTATTTTTCTCTTTTGGTTGCTTACATAGTTCTTTTCCATGTCATAGACACATAAAGTAGGGGAGAAGGTTGTGAAGAGCAACCACTTATCTTGATAATGGTCTAGATTGTAGATTCCTTGGGAACCACTTGGGCAATGACTCAATTAGCTAAAACCCAGTACCAGCACTGGAAGCTTCTTTGTGTTAACAGACGACTAGTAGTGGTTCTGTATCTCTTATTATTTGAAGACTTCATTAGTAGCACTTTCATATATTGTAGGAAGTTTCCATTGCACTAGAGATGAGAACAGATGGACCAGTTAGGAAGAGGTAGGGGGTTAGGATTAAGTAATTTTTCCCTGTACTGTTACCATTCTATATTTTTAAAAAGTCTACCTAGCATATGCATCCATTGTCTCCTAGTATGCTTCAGGTGACTACCTCCATGACCCAAGAACTAAAAATCCACTGAAGGCAGATTATGGGAAAACATCAAAACAACACATGGTTGCCAGTTCTGTCTCTACCATTGTGTAGCCTGTTACAATTTGGAGTGTGGAAAGTCTACACTTCTCCTGTGATTATATGGCATTTGTATTGTTTTCAATTGCATGGTGTGTGTATGTGTGTGAGTGCGTGTGTGTGTGTGTGAATGTGTGTGAGTATGTGTGTGTGAGTGCGTGTGTGTGAGGGTGTGTGTGTGCGTGTGAGTGCATGTGTGTATGAGTGTGTGTGTGCATGCGTGTGTGTGTATGAGTGTGTGTGTATGTATGTGTGTGTTCATGTGTGTGCATGTGTGTGAGAGTTTGTGTGTGTATGTGTGTATGAGTGTGTATATGTGTATGTACATGCGTGTGTGTGTGCATGTGTGTGTGTGTATGAGTGTGTGTGCATATGTATGTATGTGTATGAGTGTGTGTATGTGCGTGTGTGTGCATGCGTGTGCGTGTGTGTATATATGTGTGTGTATATGTGAGTGTGAGTGTGTGTGTGCGTGCATTGTGTGTGTGTGTGCATGTGTGTATATGTGTGTGTGTAAGAAAAGCTCAACTTCACTAATTTCAGATTTGCAGAATTGGGTTTTGTAATTGAATGTCACCATTGATGTTCATCCTTGTCATGCTGACTCTAATAAACTGCCAGTCTCCTTTGTTATTATAGGAGTCTGTGTGTAACTTATTTGTGATTGTGCCCCATTAAAGAATTTAAAAATGCTAAAATTCTGCTATTGTTTTTCTCAGTTAAATTTTTGCACATGAGTCTTAATTATTTGGGTTTTTTTGTTTGTTTGTTTCAATTTTCTACCACCAACAATTTTTATAATGTTTCTGCATGTACAGTCTTTTGTTCTAATTATAGAACATAGAAGATACAACATTCAAACAAAAGAATAGTTTGCTTCTCAGAACATAAACATATAAGACATAGATATCATATAAATGTAGACACAGAAGTCTAAATAAAAATTCAAGTTGGATTTAAATTTTGTAATCACAGAAAACCATGTGCTAGGATAACCAAGGAAAATACATTTAATTACTTTTTAGCAACATTAAAGGAGTCTGAAAACACATGATACTGAGGAGGAGACTTTTAAATTTTTCTGCATTTTAAATAAATTGTAAAAATGTCTTTTTGTCACTACTCTAATTTAATTGTCCATTAATTTTAGCTCGTGGAAGAATGTTTGAGCCAAAGTATAGTTTCCTTACTTTTAGGTTTTTTATTTTTGGACAGGATATCATTTTGTAGCAAAGGTGTCCTCACACTTGAGTCTCCTTTTTCAGTCTCCTGGGTGTCATCCATTAGGACCAGTTTATTTTAGATGATTATATGAAGAAAATACTGGTATCAAATGAAAGAAAAATAATACTATTTGTTCCCCCAAATACACTGCTATTAATTGAGCATTTGCTATATACTGGTATTGTCTTGGGAGCTTTAAATGCAGCCTTAGAAACACTTAGTATGCCAGATAAAATCACATGAGGATTTTAGTAAACAATCCTTGGAGACGAGGGACAGTGATTTTAAATTCACTGCTCATGTACTACTCTGAAAGAGAGTAACTTTCAAGTAAAGATCCACAAGAAAATATAAAACACACACAAACACACACACACACACACACACACACACATTTTTGAAGCCTTCTGGAATGAAAGTATACAGAGTTTGTCAGGGTGACTGGATAGGCTAGACAAGGAGAAGATTATTATATGTAAATTATAATGGCTGCTGATGAGATTAAGGTCAAATTAAAATTAAAATAAGCACCCAGATGAGATGGGTGGTCACACAGTTGAATGCAGAACCTTGGACAGAAAAATATCAAAACCATAGTGAATACTCAGTAAATGTGTATAAAATTGGAGAATACTTTTTTCTTTCTTTTGTTCAATGTATTCAGCTATAAAGAATTATGGAAGTTAGGCATTGCTGAATACATTTTTTAATACCAGGAACTGAGAGAATAAACAGGAGAATTACAAATTTGGGGTCAACTTCAAGAATACAGGAAGATTCTGTTTAGAAGTAAACATGTGTTTTTACTGAGAGGAGAATTGATTAGTCACAGCAGCTCTTGGTCAAACACTGGCAAGTATGCAGTGACTGTGGAATGGGGTGTTAAGAGACAGCTACACTTCTTGAAGAAGATAGGCTTAATTTGGCTTGCCAGGCTGAGCTTTAAATGCCTATAGCATACTGGAAAAGGCATCAGGTTAGCAGCAACATTCCCAGCCCTGAAGTTTAGGGTGGCAAGTCAGAAGTCATAGCATGTCTACCTGGAACTTAATGGTTTAAGAGTATAACTTATTATTAATCATCAGAGCTGTGGATATTTTCTGGACTTGTCTGAGTGCTTCGCTCTGAAGGCCTCTCACAGCATTCCAGACTAATGGAGGTTGTGAGTGAGGTTGTTTGAAGGCTTGAGTTAGTAAGTGAAGGCTCTACAACAGAATATGGTACAGAAACAATTCTAGCTGTTGCTTAGGAGTTCACCCAGTGTCACGTACTGAGTATCCATTTATGATCTTTCCTTGTGGTTGTGGCTTACACGTTAGCTGAGTTCTACAAAGGAGATCCCAGTAACATGCTAAAGGCAACATGATTTCTTGTATAACTATGTGTGACTCAAGTTCTGGTCAGCTCAGATTCTGGGGACAAGATATTCATGACGATGTGGCTGAAGAGTGCAGTGCAATAGACTAGGTGTTATAAAGTTTGTTGATACTATTACAATTGATTGGATTTAATGACACAATAGTGACTCTCAGAATACCAAGATTTAGATACTGGACAAAAAAACAAAGATAGGATCAAATAAAAGAAAGCAATTAGGAGAAAAGCTAGGTGAGTGCAGAAATCAAAGTGTAGAGAGACAAGGAAGAATTCACAAATTGTGTAAATTGCTGATAATTGAAATGTTATGACATGTAAGCGACATAGAAGCCATGGAGGAAAAGTGTTGGAAGAGTCTGTAGAATGGCTTCTTGAGCCACCCAGAAGGACAGAACAAGAAATTTCAAGGAGAAATTTGAAAATATTTATACCACAGAGAAGAAAGAAAACAGAATATTTAGTTATAAAGATTAACAACTTGAAGAGTTTTTTTTTTTTTTTCTGGTTCCAGTCAGAGTGTATCTTTATGTTGAAGGGAATGTTGTTGAAGAGGCTCTGGATAGAAATCTCAATTAGTCAATAAGAGCTCGTGCTTCTCTGTTCTTCAACAGGTGAGATGACAGAACTGGTAGATTAGTAATGGGTAACAAGAACCCATAGCCATAAGCAAGAATGCAGGCAGTAAGGAAGCTGATGTACATCGGAGGTAGTGCAAACCCTGGCATCTAGGAGCTCTGCAGTATATGTTCAGAGTACATTTGCCAGAAACATCAACAAATAATGTGGGAGGAAATCTTGCAGTTTTTACACTAAAAAGAACTTTAAAAAATTTAAATCCATGATGGAGGAGAGAGAATTAGAGCCAATTAGAGAGAGCAGTGTAAGGCTCTAGAGAGCACATATAGAATATGTTGACATTTGTACACGTAAAATAAGACCAGTCCTACTATGTGATGTGTAGGAACTATGATACAGACAATTGGTGATGCAGATAATGATAGAGAGAGAGGCCAGGAGAAATGCTTTCTTTTTAAGAAATAAAAAGAATACTGGCAACACTTTGGTCTTGGTCTTTGGAAAATTGTATATATACATATATATTACATATATATATATATATATATATATATATATGTAAAATGTACTATGAGAATCAGATAGAGTGTCCTTCCTACGTAATCAAAAATACATGATTGCCTTTTTAGGATTTATATCCCATAAACTTAAAAGCATTTAAAAGAAGATTTTGAAAGGGAATAGCCTGAAATGTATTTGAAAAAGTAGTTATTATGGCTGAGAATATCAGCTTTTGCCTCGAACTATGAAATCATAGATCCATGAATGAACTCCTAACCTTCTCTGTACTGCATGACTTATGCATAAGTAAGACCCATGATTCCAAAGTGCACATACTTAGAGATATAAACTGGAAAAAATTTCCATAACAAAAACATTTGGATGCTTCCTATTCAGAGATGGAATTAAATTTTAAAAGATGTCAAAGTCTGGAAATACAGGAGCATGAGGACATTAAAGGAAAAATTACCTATAAGCATAGAAATTATTCAGAGTTCTTTGGTCTGAGTATTTAGTTTCTATTACAATTTTGGGGCTGAAATATATTTTCTAATTATTTAGTACTTGCATTTAACACATAAATTTGTTTTCAAGTATAATATTGGTAAAATACATGAATTCATTTGGATATATGTACTCAACATCATTATTAAAAGGCATTGCATGTGCTAGTGTATGTCAGTGTGTGCAAAGTCAAGACTGATTCCTCCTCTGTGGAGGCAGAACTCACAGAAGCATGGGAAATGTGCTTGCTCCTTTGAGTCAAAGACCAGCCAAAATGTATTGATGTGTTACATCAAGATAGAACTAATCACTGGCCTGATGACAGAATTATGATAATACTTGGTAAGGTGATATTAGGATCTGTTACACAGCTGTAAATTTAAGATACTTACAGTTTGAGACCCTGATGACTGGGCATGTCTTTGTGTGGTAGTATTTACTACATGCAGATGAATATCAAAGGAGATGGCCTGACCTTCATTCAGGAGAGAGTCTGGACCCCACAAGCAGAGCTATTTGGTACTCGGCAGGATTTTCAATTGAGTCATCATAGGATGCTGATGTGACTCTTATTCTTTGTACATGGGCTTGGGAATTGTCTCCTTACTTATGAGGAAGGAACATGGGTCAGGCTTTCATCAAGAACATTGCCACTTTCCTTGTCGCATATCCTGACATCATTTACCTTAAACAACAAATAAGCCTTAAATTTTCAGTTCAAGCTTTGTAGGTACTCTTGGATTATTCATACTTGTTAATTTTAATTGCCAATGTATTATTTATTATATATACAAACACTGTATATACCTATACAGTGTTACATGCATGCATATACATAGTTGTATACCTACATAAAAATCCAGAATATATGCAAATGCATACCTATGTAAATATGTATAAATGCTCACATTTCTTGATTTCATATTATACTAGGACCTTATATCATATGGGCTTCTAATATCTTTATCACTTGATTTTTTAATTTAATTGTACATTATTGAAAAAAACAGTTACCTAATGAAGCCCCTGTTTTTAAAAGTATGGTTTCTTCCTAAAAAGTATTATATTTCATCCTAAATAGAAATTGCAAAGTAATCTGCAAGACACCATTTGTGCACATCCATTACTTGTTAATTCTTAGTTACTGACTCTCGAATGCTATTAAAGAAGTTTGGAGGTGGCCACGTCTCTCCTTGGAAAGGTGCATGACTGTAATACAGACATCTTTCCTTAGGACAAGGACTGAGGAGCTGGGTCCCCACATCGAATGACCCATGGGGATGCTCCAGCAGAATCTCTTGGCCTTTCCAGAGGGAATGCGTGGTTTACTTTCCTCTTGTGTTTGCATTCATGATTTCACAGTTAGCAGTTTGCCCTGACTTTGTGACATACATTTCTTCAGAATCAGAAAAAGAAAGCTAAGCCTGTGACTCATTCTTGCTTGTCTCTGAGGATCATGGGAACAAACAAATCACCACTCCTTTGTTTGTTAATATTGGTGATGCAGCTGAATCAATACAACACCCTGGTCTGGGTACATCAGCTAACATCTGGATATTCTCTCTCAATGGGAACTTAGTTCTGATGGAAAAAAAAAATTGCCGACCAACATGTTCCAAACAATAGCTAGATGTTTATCAAAAGATTAGAAAGGTCTTGCTGGATTGCTGTTTCCAAGATTTAATAGAAGCATTCATAGGTGAGCCAAGAAATGGTGAAGAAGTGACTCAGGTTTGCCAAGATCCCTGGGAGTTAGATCTCCTGATTAAGATATGGGGAGAAGCTAGGTGCTGAAGTTAAATAATTGAATCAGCAGTTCCTGGGAATATAGTTTATCATCTCTCTATACTGTAACCGCAGTTGCTGCCAACCATGGTCACTTGGTTAGGTATCAATGTGCTGTCTTAGATGTTACCTGTTTCTTGCAGTTATGTTTCCTCTTTCTTGGATACCATTCACAGGTTAGCAGTAAACTGTAGAGACTGAGGTGGAGAAGGAAGGGGAAAGAGTACATTATGGACATTATTGTTAAATGTAGAAAGTTCTTTAAAAAGATTGTACATGGAAAAAATGAGAAAAAGAATGTAAAACAGTTTCAGCTGTGAAAAAAAAAAAAAAGATGTATAAATAAAGGTGGCCTGAGTTGTCTCAGCGCCAGAGAGTGTAAACTTGGTTCAAGTCTTCCTTTGTCAATTCTACACCTCCTCCTTCTGGTGGTGAACATGCCTGGGCTGGAATACTTATTATCTCATTATCATTTGTTTGTGTGTATGTTTGTACATAGTATACATAAAGGACATAGTAGTCCTTTAACTAATCTGAGCTTTTTATTGTTGTTCTTTCATCGATTTTGTTCTTTTCTTTCTCTTTTATATGGAGGAATCAATGCTAGCCTTAATTTCCCACTCTACCTTCCTCATTCTCATTGGTTGGTTGCCTGGTTTTGTTTGTTTTCATGGCAGAAATTGGTTTGTAACTATAAGGTCTCTGGAATGATTTGTTTCCCAGACTGGCTTCAGATCTATGGCAATCTTCCTCATGTTTCAATAGAGATTACAAGTGATCTTCTATGCTCAGGTCTTTGCTAGAATTTATTTTTATTTATTATGCTAATGGATATTTTGACATCTCAGTGTCTTTATGAAGAGTTTAGCATTTCCTTGATATCTAAAGATACTGAACAATCTTGAAGTATTTATTGGACATTTGTTCTGCTTGGTTTTTCTTATTAGATATTTTCTTTATTTACATGTCATATGATATCTCCTTTCCCAGTTACCCTTCTGAAAAAAATAAAAAAATAAAATAAAATAAAATAAAAACAAAAACAAAAACAAAAAACCCTGTTCCCTCTCCCCTCCCCCTGCTTACCAACCCACCCTCTCCCCTATCCTGGTGCAGGCATTCCCCTACACTGGGGCATAGAACCTTCACAGGGCCAAGGGCCTCTCCTCCCATTGATGAATGACTTGGACATCCTCTGCTACATATGCTGCTGGATCCATTAGTCCCACCATGTGTACTCTTCGGGTGATGGTTTAGTCCCTGGGGGCTCAGAGGGTACTAGTTAGTTCATATTGTTGTTTGTCCTAAGGGGCTACAAACCCTTCAGCTCCTTGGGTCCTTTCTCTAGCTCCTTCATTGGGACCTTGTACTCAGTCCAATGGATGGTTGTGAGCTTCTACTTCTGTATTAATCAGGAACTGGCACAGCACAGCTATATCAGGCTCCTGTCAGCCAGAACTTGCTGGCATCCACAATAGTGTCTGGATGTGATGATTGAGTATAGGAAAGATTCCCAGGTGGACCAGTCTCTGGATAGTCTGTCCTTCAGTCTCTGCTCCATAGTTTGTCTCTACAACTCCTTCCATGGGTATTTTGTTTCCCCTTTTAAGAAGGAACAAAGTATCCAGATTTTGACCTTCCTTCTTCTTGAGTTTCTTGTGGTTTGTTGATTGTACTTTGTGAATCCTGATCTTCTGGGCTTATATCCACTTCTCAGAGTATGCATACTACATGTGTTCTTTTGTAATTGGGTTACCTCATTCAGAATGATATTTTTTAGTTTCATCCATTTCCCTAAGAATTTAATAAATTCATTGTTTTTAATAGCTGAGTAGTACTCCTTTGTGTAGATGTACCACATTTTCTATATCCATTCCTCTGTTCAGGGATATCTGGATTGTTTCCAGTTTCTGGTTATAAATAAGGCTTCTGTGAACATAGTGGAACCTGTGTCCTTATTACGTGTTGGAACATCTTCTGGGTATATGCCCAGGAGTGGTATAGCTGGGTGCTCTGGTAGTACTATGTCCAATTTCCAGAGGAACCACCAAACTGATTTCCAGAGTGGTTGTACCAGCTTGCAATCCTACCAACAATGAAGGAGTGTACCTCTTTCTCCACAACCCCTCCAGTATCTGCTGTCAACTGAGTTTTTTTATCCTATTCATTCTGACTGGTATGAGGTGGAATCTCAGGGTTGTTTTGATTTGCATTTCTATGATGACTAAGAATGTTGAACATTTCTTTAAGTGCTTCTTAAACATTCCGTATTTGTCAGTTGAGAATTCTTTGTTTAGCTTTGTACCCTATTTTTCAATAGGGTTATTTGGTTCTCTGGAGTCTAACTTCTTGAGTTCTTTGTATATATTGGATATTAGCCCTCTATCAGATATAGGATTGGTAAAGATCTTTTCCCAATTTGTTGGTTGCCATTTTGTCCTATTGACAGTGTCTTTTCCCTTACAGAAGCTTTGTAATTTTATGAGGTCCTATTTGTCGATTCTTGATCTTAGAGCATAAGCTATTGGTGTTCTATTCAGGAAAATTTCCCCTGTGCCTATGTGTTCGAGAATTTTCCCCACTTTCTCTTCTATTAGATTCAGTGTATCTGGTTTTATGTGGAAGTCCTTGATCCACTCAGACTTGAGCTTTGTACAAGGAGATAAGAATGGATCTATTTGCATTCTTCTACATCTAACTGCCACCTGAACCAGCACCATTTGTTGAAAATGCATTTTTCCACTGGATTGTTTTAGCTCCTTTGTCAAAGATCAAGTGACCATAGGTGTGTGGGTCCATTTCTGGGTCTTCAATTCTATTATATTGCTCTACCTGCCTGTCACTGGATCAATACCATGTAGTTTTTATCACAATTGCTCTGTAGTACAGCTTAAGGTCGAGGATGGTGATTCCACCTGAGGTTCTTTTATTGTTGAGATAGTTTTCGCTGTCCTGGGTTTTCTGTTATTCCAGATGAATCTACAAATTGCTCTTTCCTAGTCTGTGAATAATTGAGTTGGAATTTTGATGGGGATTGCATTGAATCTGTAAATTGCTCTTGTCAAGATGGCCATTTTTACTATATTAATCCTGCCAATCCATGAGCATGGGAGATTTTTCCATCTTCTGGGATCTTCTTCAGTTTCCTTCTTCAGAGACTTGAAGTTTTTGTCAAACAAATTTTTTACTTGGTTAGTTAGAGTCACACCAAGATATTTTATATTATTTGTAACTATTGTAAAGGGTGTTGTTTTCCTAATATCTTTCTCAGCCTGTTTATTCTTTGTACAGAGGAAGGCCACTGATTTGCTTGAGTTAATTTTATATCTTGCTACTTTGCTGAAGTTGTTTATCAGGTTTAGGAGCTCTCTGGTCGAATTTTTGGGGTCACTTAAGTATACTATCATATCATCAGCAAATAATGATAATTTGACTTCTTCCTTTTCAATTTGTATCCCTTTGATCTCCTTTTGTTGTCTAATTGCTCTGGCTAGGATTTCAAGTGCAATATTGAATAGGTAGGGAGAGAGTGGGCATCCTTGTGTAGTCCCTTATTTTAGTGGGATTGCTTCAATTTTCTCTCCATTTAGTTTGATGTTATCTACTGGTTTGCTGTGTAATCCTTTTACTATGTTTATGTATGGGCCTTGAATTCCTGATCTTTCCAAGACTTTTATCATGAATGCATGTTGGGTTTTGTCAAATGCTTTCTCAGCATCTAATGAGATGATCATATGGTTTTTTTTTCTTTGAGTTTGTTTATATTGTGAATTACATTGATGGATTTCTTTATTTGAACCACCCCTGGATCCCTGGGGTGAAGCCTACTTGATCATGATGGATGATTGTTTTGATGTGTTCTTGGATTTGCTTTGCAAGAATTTCATTGAGTATTTTTGCATTGATATTCATAAGGGAAATTGGATTGAAGTTTTCTTTCTTTGTTAGGTCTTTGTGTGTTTTAGGTATAAGAGTAATTGTGACTTCATAGAACAAATTGCATAGAGTACCTTCTGTTTCTATTTTGTGGAGATAGAAATCCTAGAAAAAAAGCCAGGAACCATAGATGCAAGCATCATCAACAGAATATAAGAGATAAAAGAGAGAATCTCAGGTGCAGAAGATATCATAGAAAACATTGACACAGCAGTCAAAGAAAACACAAAATGCAAAAAGTTCCAAACCCAAAACATCCAGGAAATCCAAGATACAATGAGAAGATCAAACCTAAGGATAATAGACATAGAAGAGAGTGAAGACTTCCAACTTAAAGGGCGAGTAAATATCTTCAACAAAATTATAGAAGAAAACTTCCCTAACCTAAAGAAAGGGATGCCCATGAACATACAAGAAGCCTACAGAACTCCAAATAGACTGGACCAGAAAAGAAATTCCTCCTGTCACATAATAGTCAAAACAACAAATGCACAAATTAAAAAAAGAATATTAAAAGCAGTGAGGGAAACATGTCAAGTAACATGTAAAGGCAGACCTATCAGAATTACACCAGACTTTGCACCAGAAAAGCCAGAAGATCCTGGGCTGATGTCATGCAACCCTAAGAGAACACAAATGCCAGCCCAGGCTACTATAACCAGCAAAACTCTCAATTACCACAGATGGAGAAACCAAAGTATTCCATGACAAAACCAAATTTTCACAAATCCAGCCCTTCAAAGGATAATAAAGGGAAAACTCGACACAAGGAGGGAAACTACATCCTAGAAAAAGCAAGAAAGTAATCTTCCAACAAAACTAAAAGAAGATAGCCACTTGACCAGAATTCCAACACTAACAACAAAACTAACAGGAAGCAACAATTACTTTTCCTTAATATCTATTAATATCAATGGACTCAATTTTCCAATAAAAAGACGTAGACTATCAGACTGGGTATGTAAACAGGACACAACATTTTGTTGCATACAGGAAACGCATCTCAGTGACAAAGACAGACACTACCTCAGAATAAAAGGCTAGGAAACAATTTTCCAAGCCAATGGTCCCAAGAAAAAAGCTAGAGTAGCCATTCTAATATAGAATAAAATCGACTTTCACCCTAAAGTGATCAAAAAAGATAAGGAGGAACAATTCATACACATCAAAGCTGTGATCTAACAAGATGAACTCTCAATTTTGAACCTCTATAACCTCTATGCTCCAAATGCAAGGGCATCTACATATATAAAAGAACTTTACTAAAGTTCAAAGCACACATTGCACGGCATACAATAATAGTGGGAGATTTCAATATCCCACTCTCTGTAATGAACAGATCATGGAAACAGAAACTAAACAAAGACACGGTGAGACTAACAGAAGTTTTGAAACAGATGGATTTAACAGATATCTATAGAACTTTTTATCATAGAACAAAAGGATATACCTTCTCAGCACCACATGGTACCTTTTCCAAAACTGACCATATAATCAGTCACAAAAATCAGGCCTCAACAGATACAAGAAGATTGAAATAATTCCTTGCATCCTATCAGATCACCAAGGACAAAGGATGCTCCTCAATAACAACATAAATAATAGAATGCCCATATACACGTGGAAGCTTAACAACACTCTATTCAATGATAACTTGGTCAAGGAAGAAATAAAGAAAGAAATTAAAGACTTTCTAGAATTTAATGAAAATGAAGCCACAACATACCCAAACTTATAGGACATAATGAAAGCAGTCCTAAGAGGAAAACAATAGCTTTAAGTGCCTCCAAAAAGAAAATGGAGAGAGCATACACCAGCAATTTGACAGCACAACTGAAAGCTCTAGAATAAAAAGAAGCAAATTTACCCAAGAAGAGTTGAAGGCAGAACATAATCAAACTCAGGGCTGAAATCAACCAAATGGAAACAAAAAGATCTATACAAATAATCAACTCAAACAGGAGCTGTTCTGCTTGTTTTGAGAACTGTATATTCATCCCAATTTCCCATTTATTGATTAGATTATTTGGTTTGTTAGGGTTTTTTTTTTGTTGTTGTTGTTCTTTTTACTTTTTAAAATATTGTTCCTCCATCCAATGTTAAGTTGGCAGTGCTCTTTGCCCATTCCATATGTTCTCTCTTCTTTCTGGTAACATTTTTCTTTTGCTGCACAGGAGATTTTTCCATTTGTCAGTTCTGGGACAACAAAAGACAACATGTACTAGTGGTGATATGGAGAATTAGGAATAGTTCTGCATTGTCGTGGAAAGGTAAAGTTGTCTTCTGGTTGTGAAAGTCAGCAGAAGAGTTCTTCAGAAAAAGAGAAAAGTAAAATCACTTCATGATTGAGCTCTAGCAGTCTTTGATGGACACCTGATGCACTCTGCATTGACACACTACAGAGATGATGCTTGTCCTTGTTAAAGTTTCACTATTCCCAATAATAATGAGTTGAAATGACCTGGAATGTCTATCAGCAGGTGAATGTATAACACATATACACAGTGGAATTTTATTCAACTGTGAAATTTGAAATTATTATATTTATAGGAAAATGATATTAGTAAATAATATTAAATAAAATGAGAAATATTCTTCATTTTCAGAGCAAGTCAAAGAACTTTACTCTCTAGATTTAGAGGTGAAAGAGTAAACATGCACATGAATAGAATTGTTTAGCATGTGGTAATAGACTGACTTTAAGGATTTATGTAAAACTTGAATAATATTTAAAAGTCTATACTAAAAAGTAGCATTTAAGAACAACTGTTGTACCAAGTGGGAGCCTAATCTTTAATCCATACTATTGCAATTTTGCGATAGTCATAGTTTTTCCCTTGTTGACACATGATAGAGCTGTTAATTTTGTTCTTTGGTAAGCACCTGCTGTATTGAATAAAGTCTTTTATTATATTTAATCTCCTCTCCCTTGCAGGTAGCCATATATTTGCTAATAATGATAATTCAGAATTGTATTTTTGTTCCAAAAGAAATTAGTCCTCATATCAAGCTCATTACAGATTCCATAGCACTGAAGAAAGAGTAAAATATATTATGTAAAATTAACATTTTTACCTTGATTAAGCAGCAGCTATCTTGTTCAAAATGTTATACAGTCATTAACACTAAACTCTTCAGCCTTTGAAGTATTTCTCCTTGTAAGCAGCTTCTAATCTATCATATATCTTGAAATTTTTATCTATCCTTGATATGATAATGCATGAAATTGGCCAAGTATTTGTTGTTTTGTAGCTATTAACTGGACCAAATGTTTTCAACGTTATTCTACATGAACTTTATTGTTTTTACTACTGGAATGTATTAAATTTTTATATACACACATATATGTGTGAGTGTGTATATGTGTCACATTTTATGTATCTATTCAGCTATACATAGGACAACTGAAGTAATTTTCACATTTTACTTATTGCAAGTAGCACATCTAAAATTACTTTCACACGTGTATGTTTCCTATGTGCTAGGCTCAGCTTTCATGGACTAATGTTGGGAGCTTCTAGGGCCATTATATATACATTTGGTGTTTTGGTAAGTCTTCAATCTGTTTACTGAAGAATTCACACAACTTATCAATCAATTTCCAGAAGGAAGATTCCAATGGTCTATCTTACACATCCTTAACATTATATACTTATTTTCTGATATAGCTATCACAGCCTCTGGAGTCTTGGTGGTGGAATTATAAGTACTGCAATAATCAGTTTTTAAATACGATGTTGGAGATCTGAATTCAGATGCTCTGACTACTGAGTCATCTTTCCAGTTCTCTCATCCATATTTTTATATGTACACTCTGACAATTTGAAAAGAATATCCTGGGCTTATACCCAAAAGATGCCCAACCATGCCACAGGGGCACATGCTCTACTAGGTTCATAGCAGCCTTATTTGTGACAACCAGAAGCTAAAAACAACACAAATGTCCCACAACTAAAGTATGGATTCAGAAAATGTGGCTCATTTATGCAATGGAGTACTATTTAGCTATTAAGAACAAGAATATCAAGAGTTTTGCAGCCAAATGGATAGAATTAGAAAATATCAAAAAAAATATATATCATCCTGAGTGAGGTATCTCAGACCCAAAAGGACATGGATGATATGTACTCACTAATAAGTGGATATTAGCCAAAAACATACAGAATGCCAAGGATACAATCCACAGAACTCAAAAAGGTTAACAAGCCAAATGGCCCAAGTGAGAATGGAGGGAGAAGAAAGCAGAGAGCAGAGGGAAGGAGGGAACTGGTTGGCAGAGGGGAGGGGAAGGAGCAGGGGAAAGGGGGAACATGATCAGGTATTGGGGGAGCAGGTATGAAGCCCAGGAGGCCAGTAGAATAAATGGAAATATGCAACATTGGGAGGTGGGATGTGGGGGATCCTCTGTAGTGTATCACAGACCTGGGAGGTGAGAGAATCTCAGGACTGAAATGGAGGGACCATAGATGAAATGCCCAACCGTGGGAAAAGAGAACTTGTAGAATCTACCTTCAGTAGAAAGAAAGACATGGCATCAAGTGGAAGGATGAGGTTGTTATCCCACAGTCGAAAACTCTGACCCAGAATTGTTCCTGCCTAAAAGAAATGCAGGGACAAAAACAGAGAAGAAACTGAGGGAAATAAGGTCCAATAACAAGCTCAAATTGGGATCCAGCTTAAGAGGAGGCTCCAAGGCCTGACACTATTACTGATGCTGTGGTGTGCTACCAGACAGGAGCTTAACATGGCTGCTCTCCAAGAGGCCCAACAAGCAACTGACAGAGACAGAAACAGATACTTACACCCAACCAATGGACTGAAGTTGGGGAGTTGGGGACCCCTGTGGTTGAGTTAGGGAAAGAGTAGAGGTTGAGGAGGAGGGCAACCCCATAGCAAGTCTCAACAAACCTGGATCCCTGAGATCTCTCAGATGTTATTCCAAAGGCAGGGGCCTGCTGTTGAGGCCTAGGTCTCTCTTTTTCCCCCAGTGCTGACCTGTTTGCTGCATGGTGCATTAGTTAAAAATGAAGCAATGTATAAATGAGTTATTTTATTGTAGAAAGGATAGAATATGCTGGTTAAGTAAAGGGAAGGAAAGGAGAGGAGAAGAGAGAAAGGAGAGGAGGAAAGCAAGAGAAGAGAACAAAGAGCAGAGAGGAAAGAGAGAAAGCAAGGGAACAAGAGAGAGAGGAAGTAAGAGTAAGAGAGTAAAGAGCAAGAGAGCAAGAGTACAAGATGAAAAGAGTAAGGGAGCAAGAGTAAGAGAGTGAGGAGGGGTAAACCGTCCCTTGGCATGTCTGGCTTGTGGTCAGGTGACTGGGTGTAAGGTCCAGCTAGAATGCTGGGAGCTTGAGGCATTGTCTGCCTGTTAGTGCACACATCTCCTGCAGGGGCATCTGTAAGGGGTCTGGGCTGAATTCTGAGCCATCATCTCAGAAGCTATCACTGAACTTCTACCATCCCTTGTGAACAAATTTACTCTGCTCAGTGGGTCTCCAGGGTTCTCAGGTGGCTGCTCTATGGAACCCTGGCTGCCAGAACAGCCCACTGCCCCATACTCAGACACTGAGCCACCAATTATACAGCATACACTAACTGGTATGAGGCCCCTGACACATACACAGCAGAGAACTGAAACAAAAACTCTCACATTGAAGTTGGAACCTTTAAGTCAGCAGGAGGAAAAGAGTCCCAAGATAAGGCAAAAGAGTCAGAGGTCCACTTGTTCTCAGTCTTAGGAGTCCAATAAAAATACTAAGCTAATCGATATAATACATATGCAGATCTGGTGTTGACCCATGTAAGCACTATGTTTGCTGCTTCAGTCACTGTGAGCTCCTGTGCAGTGCTTAGTTGAATCAGAGACCATTGTTCTGGCAATCCCCATGTCCTTGGATACCAACTATCTTTCTGCCTCCTCTTCTGGGATATTCATTCCCTTATCTCTGAAGGGAGGAATTTGATGAAGACCTTCAAATCAGATACTCTCTCCACATTCTGACTGGCTGTGAGACCCTGCAGCTCTTCCCATCTGCTCCTGGTGGAGGCTTCTCTGTTAAAGGTCAGATAAGGCACTAATCCTATCATTAGGAATGATTTTATTGATTTTTATTTTGTAGACTCCAGAGTTCTTGATTTCCCAGGCAATGTCAGGTATGGGTCATTCTCATGGAGTGTACATAATATCAAATAAGACAATCATTCATACTCACCAAGGTTCTATGCTACCATTGCCCTAGCATGTTTTTTGGGCAGGATAGGTCAAAGATTTTGTGACAAAGTTGGTGTTCACATTTATTTTTTAATAGCTAGCAGAATACCTTCCAGGACCAATGAGACTAGAACATAGGGGCAAGAGTTCTATGCAGGTACCAGCTCAACTTCTTCATGCTAAATGAGCTATGAGGGTTTTGTCCTCAGCAGCAGACCTCATTGTACTTTTGTCTTAACAACAGCCTAGGTTGTTTGGGGATTTCCATGGGGCTCTCTTGCCAAACAAATCAATTGAAGAAAACCTATTGCCACCACAAGAAGCCTTGTCTCACTGTAAGAGATGTCCAGGTGAGACCTTGTATTTTCTAGAGTGAGTGGTCCTCACTAGGATCAGCTTCACAAATACCAGGAATTTTCTACTGCATCACCCACTCCACTCTCTCTCCCCCAGTTCCAGCTGCCCCTTTCCACATTCTCTTCTTCTACTTCATCTATTCCTCCATCTTATTCCTCCATGCTCCCATCCCGATCTGCCCAATGTCTTCCCATAAATTATATTCTATTTTCCCCCATTGAGGGAGATCCCTGTGTTCCCCTGGTACCCTCCTCTTTAACCAACCTCTCTGGGCAAATGAATTGTTTCTTGGCCATCATTTACTCAATGACAAATATCTTCTTATGAGTGACCATATGAATCTTTCTCAGTCTGAGTTACCTCACTCAGGATATTTTTATTAGATATTTTCTTTATTTACATTTCAAATGTTATCCCTTTTCCTAGTTCCCCCCCCCCCCAAAAAAAAACCCTAAACTCCCCTCCCCCTCCTCACTAAGCCACCCTCTCCCACTTCCTGGTCCTAGCTTTTTCCAGCACTCAGATATTGAGCCTTCACAGGACCAAGGGCCTCTCCTCTCTTTGATGCCCAAGAAGGCTATCCTCTGCTACATATGTGGCTGGAGCCATGAATCCCTCCATGTATATTCTTTGGTTGGTGGTTTAGTCCCTGGGAGCCCTGGGGGTACTAGTTAGTTCATATTGTTCCTCTATGGGGTTGAAAATCCCTTCAGCTCCTTGGGTCCTTAGTCTAGCTCCTCTATTGGGGACCGTGTACTCAGTCCAATGGATGACTGTGAGCACCCACATCTGTATTTGTCAGGCACTAGCAGAGCCTCTCAGGAGACAGCTATATCAGGTACCTGTTAGCAAGCACTTGTTGGCATCCACAATAGCGTCAGCATTTGGTGACTGTATATGGGATGGATGCCCAGGTGGAACAATCTCTGGATGGCCTTTCCTTCAGTCTCTGCTCCACACTTTGTCTCTGTAACACCTCCCAAGTGTATTTTGTTTCCACTTCTAAGAAGGACTGAAGTATCCACACTTTTTTTCTTCTTGAGCTTTGTATGGTTTGTGAATTGTACCTAGGGTATTCTGAAGTCCTGAGCTAATATCCACTTATCAATGAGTGCATACTATGTGTGTTCTTTTGTGACTTGATTCTAATTAGCAGTTGTCTTCAGATGTCATAGGCATCACTTGACATCTTTTGAAAAATGATAATTTATTTTTTTTTTATATTTTTTATTTTCTTGTTATGTATTTTCTTTACTTACATTTCAAATGTTATCCCCTTTCCTGGGTTCTCCTCCAGGAAAAAAAAAACAAAAAAACAAAAAAACAAAAACAAAAAAGAAACCTATTCTTTCCTCCATCTCCCTGCTCACTAACCCACTCTCTCCTGCTTATTGGCCCTGACATTCCCCTACACTGGGGCATAGAGCCTTCCAACTAGTCCATCCTCTGCTACATATGCAGCTAGAGCCATGAGTCCCACCATGTGTACTCTTTGGTTAGTGTTTTAGTCCCTGGAAACTCTGGGGGTTGGTTCATATTGTTGTTCCTCCTATTGAGCTGCAAACCCCTTCAGCTCCTTGGGTCTTTTCTCTAGCTCCTCCATTGGGGACCCTGTGCTCAGTCTAATGGTTGGCTGAGAGCATCCATCTCTGTTTGTCAGGCACTGGTAGAGCCTCTCAGGAGACAGCTATCCCAGGCTCCTGTCAGCAAGCACTTCTAGTTCCATTAATTTGCCTGCACATTTGATGATGTTAGATTTTTAGCAGTTGAGTAATACTCCATTGCATAAATGCACCACATTTTCTTTATCTGTACTTCTGTTGAGGAACATCTACATTGTCTCCAGGTTCTGACTATTATGAATAAAGCCTTAATGAAAATGGATGAGCTAGTGTCCATGTGATAGGATGGAACATCCTTTAGGAATACACCCAGGAGTGGAAAAATTGGGTCTACAGGAAGATTTTCTGAGAAACCACATTTATTTCTACAATGTCTATATAAGTTTGTATTCCCTCCAGTAATGTGGGAGTATTCTCCTTGTCCCACATCCTCACCAGTATGTGCTGGCATTCATGTTATTGATCATAGCCATTCTGACAAGTGTAAGATGGAATCTCAAAATAGGTTTGATTTATATATAATTGATTGCTGAGAACAAGGAACATTTCTTTTTTTAATTTAATTTTAATTTGATATTTTCTTTACATTTCAAATGTTATCCCTTTTCTCCATCCCCCCTCCCCCAGAAAACCCCTATCCAGTCCCCCCTCCCTCTGTTTCTATGAGTGTTCCTACTCACCCACCCACTCCTGCCTTTCTGCCCTGGCATTCCCTACACTGGAGCATCAAGCCTTCACAGGACCAAGGGCCTCTCCTCCCTTTGATGCCTGAAAAGGCTATCCCTCTGCTACATATGCAGCTGGAGCCTTGGGTTTCTCCATGTGTACTCTTTGGTTGGTGGTTTAGTCCCTGGGAGCTCTGGGGGGTCTGGTTGGTTGATATTGTTGTTCTTCATATGGGATTGCAAACCCCTTCAGCTCCTTCAGTCTCTTCTCTAACTCCTCCATTGGGGATCCCATGCTCAGTTTTCCTTCAAGAGAAAAATGGATACAGAAAATGTGGTGCATTTGCACAATGGAGTACTACTCAGCTACTAAAAACAATGAATTCATGAAATTTCTAGGCAAATGGATGGAACTAGAAAATATCATGCTGAGTGAGATAAGTCACAAAAGGACACATGTGGTATGTACTCACTGATAAGTGGATATTAGCCCAAAAGCACACAAGATACAACTCACAGACCGCATGAAGCTCAAGAAGAAGGAAGAACAAAGCATGGATGCTTCAGCCCTTAGAAAGGGGGACAAAATACTCACATGAGGAAATATGGAGACAAAGTGTGGAACAGAGACTGAAGGAAAGGCCATCCAGAGACTGCCCCACCTAGGGACACACCCCATGTACAGTCACCAAACCCAGACACTATTGTGGATGCCAAGAAGTGCTTGCTGACTCAGAAACAGTTCTTTAAGTGTTTCTCAGCCTCTATTGAGAATGCTCTGATGAAATTTATTCCCCAACTTTAAATTGGACTATTTGGTACTTTGATATCTAGTTTCTTGAGTTTGTTATATACTTTGGATGTTACTCCTCTGTGGGAAGTGGAATTAGTGAAACCTTTTCCCATTTTGTGGGCTGTCATTTTGTTTAAGTGACAGTATCCTTTGCATTAGAGACTTTTTTTTTCCAGTTCTGCGAGATCCCATTTCTGAATTGTTGACCTTAGTGCATACATTATTGCTGTTGTGTTCAAAAAGTAGTCTCCTATGCTAATGTGTTCAAGGCTGTTCCCCACTTTCACTTCTATCAGGTTAAGTACATCTGATTTTATATTGAGGTCTTTGATCTATTAGGCTTAGAGTTTTGTGCAGAGTGATAAATATGAATCTATCTATAGTCTTCTACATCCAGACATCCAGTTGGATCAGCACCATTTGTTGAAGATGCTTTTTGTTTCTAGTTTATATGTCTGGTTCTTTATCAAAACTCAGCTGCTCATATGTATGTGGATTTATGTTTGGGTCTTCAATCTGATTCCATTGATCATTTGTCTGTTTTTATGTTAATAGCATGCAGTTTTTATTACTATTGTTCTGTGGTTCAACTTGAAATCAGGAATGGTGAGACTTCCAATAGTTCTTTTATTGTATAGGATTGTTTTGTTACCCTGGGTCTTTCCTTTCTTCCTTCCTTGTTTTTTTTTTCTCTTCCTTCCTTCCTCCCTTCCTTCCTTCCTTCCTTCCTTCCTTCCTTCCTTCCTTCCTTGTTTCTTTCTTTCTCTCTCTCCCTTCCTTCTTTCTTTCCTTCTTTCTTTCTTTCTTTCTTTCTTTCTTTCTTTCTTTCTTTCTTTCTTTCTTTCTTTCTCTTCCTTTCCTCATCCTCATCCTCTTCCTCCTCCTTGCTTGGTGGTGGTGTTTTATTTTTCCCATGAATTAGAGAAATGCCTTTCAAGCTCTGTAAAGAATTGTAGTGAAAGTTTGATGGGGATTTCATTGAATCTGTAGATTGTTTTTGGCAAGATGGTTATTTTTACTCTGTTAATATTACTAATTCATGATCATGAAAGATCTTTCCATCTTCTGGCATTTTCTTCAATTTCATTCTTCAAAGATTTGATGTTTTTAACTTACAAGTCTTCCCCTTGCTTGTTTCACCCTAAGATATTTTTTATTATTTAAGACATTGTGAAAGTTTTTTTTAAAATTTTTTTCTCAGTTTCTATGTGATTTGTATATGGGGAGGAGGACTACTGATTAACTGAGTTAATCTTTTATCCAGCCACTGAGCTGAAAGTGTTTCTCAGCTGTAGGAGTTCCCTGGTAAATTTTTGGGGTCATTCAGAATGTAGAGACAGAAGATTAGTTTTAGACTAAGTTGATATATATAGCAAGAAAACAGATTTTTCATAATCTACTATATAAGCAAAGTAAAATATTAATAAATCTAGATACATGAAATAATTAAAAATTCAATGGTATTAAATACATTAAAATGCTCATTTATATACATTTTGCTACACATGCTGTTTATATCATGTATGTTTACTTTTTGCATTCATCCCTGGAAAGCAACTTCATTTCTTCCTCTCTCCCCTGCTCTATGTTTCTTGGCCCAAGGTGACACCAGACCAGTATATACTATCAGCTTGACATCTTGCCATATGTTTTTACATGGTCTTTTTCATAGAAGGGTATTTTTTTCTTCACTGGTAAACTTCCTATTTATCATCAAAAGCTTAAACTAGACATCCTAATTTATGCCACAATTAGACACTGGTAAATAAATCACTCTCTGACATCTTCAAGACATTCACAAGTGTTAGTAAATAATGCTTAGTAATATTATTTACTGAAATAACTATTTAACTGACCATTTATTATAGGGCAGGATCTGTATTAAGTGATTTATAGGCTCATATGTTTTGATTTTGAAAATGATCATGCAAGGTAAACACTGTCTCATTTTTATTCAAATATGAAAATTCAACTGTATAGAAATAAGACAGCTGATTTAAGACAGAAATAGTAAAAGCTATGCTTTAAAGCCTTAACATACGTAAAAACTGACTCATTGTTTTGTAATCAATCTGTACAGTTTTTTCAAAGTCAGAAACTCTCACATTAAATGAAAAAAGAAACCAAATAATAACACCATGTATCTTGGCTCGTAAACTCTGCTGAAGGGGTGTTACCATTCTCCTTTTCTACCAAACATTAATTACAAAGCTATTATTTCTATGATATGCATTGTTAGCCTTTATCTTAGCTAAAGGAAGTGTTATAAAACCAATAACAGCACTTATTTTTATGATACCTACACCATGACTAATGTTCTGAAAAAAATGGTGGTCAGTAAATTCTTGTTCTGACATAGACTGCAGGAAAGTATCTGAGTTAGCCAGGCAGAGTCTGGTACAGTAGCTGCTTTCCAGATTCCTTTCCAGTGACCCTGTGTCTGTGAAATGCAAGCTAATTTAGGCATCTTCACAACAGACACAGGAGCAAAGCTTGAGAATGTATGGGCTTTTACAAAATCAGGACCAAATTAATTTTCAAATATTCCATGTTTCCCATTGTTTGCACCACTGACCTTTTCTCTTCTAATACTGAGGTCTGATTTACAGACGTAACCAATTCCTGTTGTCAATGCTGAAGTGTGTCAGAAAAGTAGTGATGACACAAAACTGCTATTTTCAAATGGGTGTATCCCTGGCTGTGAATATCTGGACTTATCAGTCCATGAGATTAAAGTTCCAGTTTCTTAATGCAGGTAACTTTGTTAATGCTCTCAGATGCGCACATTCAGGTCTTAATTAAATGTCATTGATCTCATATCATTCTCCACTTGTGAGTTAAAGATGCTATTGGAAATCAGTTAAAACCCACGGAAACAACAGTACAAAACTTTCAAGTTGTTCTGAGATCGCAAAGCTGTTTGACACAATCTCTGAGCAATGGAATTGTACTGAACAAATCCATCTTTTAGCCTTTAAACATATCCATCACCATATTTCAAAGAGACCAACTTATTCCATTAACAAATTCCTTAGTAGTATATGCACACTTCTCTTTGAAAATTATACTCTAATTTTATGTCTTTAAATAGCTATAATAAATTTGGGGGTTCTAAATTTGATGACATGGTCTATTACAGCTTTAATGGTCTTGTTAAAAGCTAATAGTCTATGCTATTATTAATGGATAAATGGTACCATTCATGCTGATGTCATATGCCACTATCTAGAAATAAGGGTTTTTACACAAAATTTTAAATTAGTGCTAGAGTTTGACATGCAGATATTATGACCCAAAACAGCCTAATTAAATGTGAAGAACTAAGTTGAACAACAGTTATTGCTCAAGCCCAGTATGAAGCTATACAAATTGCTTCTGGTCAAAGAAAAAAAATATGTAGGACAATAACACAGTGCAGAGATCCAGAAATGACCCACAGAAATCCTATCACCTGATTTTGTTAAAGGAAGGAACAATGTATAATGGAGAAAGAAAATCCTTCACAAATTAACCAGACATTTTGGATTTGCATATAGATAAAAAATGAGTCTAGACAAATTTTACACATTATAAAAATTATCTGAAAGTGGATGACAAGCCATAATGATGTGGTCTTATGAAATAACTAGATGAAATTTAGACTACAACAAGCTTGGTGCTCACTTTGTAGAGCTAACACCAAAGATGCAATCTATGAAAGAATGATAAAAATCATAGGTTCATCACAATGTTAAAATAAACTTGCTGTATAAAAGACATTGTCAAAAGTCTAAAAGACTAGATAGACTGGAATTAAATATCTGTCCCAAATCTGGAAAAGACTATCTAGTGGAATATATAAGGAAATATAAAGAGATAACTATGCAAAATGAGGAATGGAATTTTAAAAAGTATATAATATGAATCTCTTGTGTATGCTGTGTGTGTGTGCATACATGAAAACACCTTTGTATGAGTGTCTCCGCACATGTGAATACCAATAACTGGCAATGGACATAGTTCCTTTGAGACACGTTCTCTCACTTGGCTCCAGGCTCACCAAGTATTCTTGGCTAGCCAGCAAGGCCCCCTTGGCAGTGCTCAGATTACAAAACCATCCAATAACTCTGGCTTTTTTACACAGCTTCTGGAGATCAAATTCAGTACTTTGTACATGCAAGGCAAGTGCTTTACTAATTGAGTTCTCTCTGAGGGCCTTGAACACATCATTAAAAGGATGTAACTAGAGATCTTCCAACTCAAATGCACATTAGTAAGTAAAAATTGCCAATCCAAAAAGGCGAAATAATGTTTAATCCCAGCGTTTAATTAGAAGAGCAAAAACTTGCAGACAGTGTAAAGTTCTATGTTTTTTTAGGGGTAAGAATGGTTGAGTTGGTGGAATTCAGAATATTTTTTTTGAACAGTAAAATTATTCTGTATGACATCATACTGACAAACAACAGATATCCATTTAAACACAAATGGTAAACAATATCTACTGTGAGCTCTATTGTTAAGTATGCCATTCATATAACTCTTTGCCTGTGAATGCTCATAAGCTGAGAGAAATCATCTATTTTCCTAGGACTGGTGGATTATATGGTGTCAAATTCAAGTCTTCTCTTTGCTTTATCTGCCAGGGTCTCTGAAAACATAAGATGGAAGGTTCCAAACTACTGGCCTTATAATACAGGAATTTGTGTTTGCCTCTCAGTTTTGCCATGAACATAAAATTGATCTAAAAAATTAAGTATTTTACATAAAAAGAATGACCTAAAATAGTCTACTATTAAGAACAATATTGGCATACAGAAATCATAAATCCTTTTGGAACATTAGCTGGCTTAAATACTTAAACATTTTATTAAATATTAAAGTATCATTTATTATGGGGATGTATATGTATAGATGGACTATACATGTAAAACCTTAATATGAAAACTGATTGTTTCAGCAACCTGTTTTCAAAGAGATTGAAAGTATTGTTCAAAAGAAAACTAATTTGAATGAAAATAAATATTTTAGTAGCTATTAGAAAATATCAAAATGCTACTGAATGAGTAGATTCAGAATATATGTACTGGCCAAGTCCAGAGTACAAGGGATGCAAATTAGTGACCATGGAACAAAACAATTGGCTCATGGTTTAAAATAACATTACAATATGCTAAATGTCACAAAATCATTACACAATAACTGAAAACCAATGTGGTAGTAAATGTTACATGAAATGCCAGTTACACAAAATTACTGTTTTCCTTGGTTAATATTTTTAATTATTTACTTGTTTATTTGACAGTGTATATAATAATGGTATATACTCACTATCACCGGTAAGTAACATTCTGAAATTATATTACATGTGGCTCAGACTATTAGAATGCTAAAAACGTCATTTTAAGAGGTACTACAGGAAAACAATACATTTAGTCATTTTCCTTTGTATATAATACACTTTTATAGGGAATATACATATATAATTTGAATATATACTTGTTTATTATATTTTATAGTTTAGTAAAAGTTGATGTCCATGACAGAATGTCAGTAATGTTTTTTTATGTTGTTTTCACTTTTGACTTGTCTGCCAATATACTTATGAGACTAACTAGATGTCTTAAAGAAAAAATATGAAATCAAATCAGAAAGACTTGGGTCAGTATTTTTACATATTTGTGAAAAATGGGATAAAAATTTAAAAACAAGGGGAAAATATACTAGATAGGGCAAACGCTATGGCACCCAATTACAATGTCAACTAAGGAAATATTCTATAGGAGTCACTGTAAAGTGACTCTATGCTACTTAGGCCATTTAAATGCTCATGATTTAATGGATTTAAAATGTTTTAAAATAATGATTAGTACTCTGATAGATTTGTATACACATTTTGTATCTTAGTCTTTCCTTGCAACTATTCCCAGGTTTATCTCATTCTCTACCCATGAAACTTCATGTGGTTTTGTATTGTTTGTTATCTTGCTGAAAGTTACACCCTTAAAAACAGTACTTTTCCCTCTCCCAGTGGCTCACAGTTACCAATATCTCCATGGTTAGGGATGGCATTGTGTGTTTAACTCCTGTCTCCATGATATTTGTTCTGGCTTTGGCTTGCCCATGTCTTGTGCACCCTATCACATCTACCATGGTTTTGTATGTTAAGCTTCCTTGAAGTGCTCTGAGGACCGTCTCCATGTGGTCATCTCCTATCTCTGGCTCTCATACTCTTTCTGCCTCCGCTGTCAGTAATGCTTTCTGAGCTGTGAGAGGAATGGATATAATAGGTATGTTTAAGTTCAGGATATACACTATGTAGTCACATTCTTTGCATCCTTGAGCAGTTGTGGGTCTCTGTGCTCATCACATTGACTGCAAATAGAAGTTTCTCAAGTAAAACTTAGGAGATGCGTCGATCTAAACATATAAATCATTCCGAGTGAGATTAGCTGTAGGTTCTTGGACTGAAAATGGTACTAGGCATGGGTTTCATCATGTTGAGTAGAATTTAAATTCAATCATGGAGTAGTTATTTCCATGACATATATGGAACTATTGCAACACTGGGGTTTAATTGATTTTCAAAACAATTATGGAAGAGTCTCAAAAGATGACTCAAGTGATTAAGAATAATTGTGACCCCCCAACTAAGAGCCTTGGGACAGGGATAGGACTCTGGGAGTTGGGCAAGTGACAAAAGCAGACTCTTATTGCAGGAACTGGGCAAACCTTTATATCCCCTTCCCAGCATTTCATTGGCTCTCAAGAGCACAATTGTAATGTGGTCTTTTTCTCATTGGCTTGTTCCATCTTCATATCCAGCCTCACAAGTCTCTAGCCGTATTGGCAGATTCTAGGTTGGCTCAGTCAGGAAGTGTCACCAGTGCATATGCCTGCTTGGCTAACTTCCTCCTACAAAATACCTGCTTCTCCTGCAAAGGACCCAAGGTGGTAGGTTCTTACCACCTACATGTCAGCTTACAATTAGCCATGTCTACAGTTCCAGGAAATCTGATAAACATTTCTGGCTTCAAGAGCAGCAGGTACATACATGGTACACATACATATATGTAGATAAAACACTCATACATATAAAATAAAAACAAGTAAATCTTAAAACTATTGATAAGCCATTAAACTTAATAGGTTACTGTTATTAACTTTATTTTCTATTTTTCTTGATTCTTTTTCTTTTCTTTTTTAATTCTGAAGGAGATTAGAAGACTGGTTCCCATATACATTTCCTAAAAAGAAAAAACAATTTCATCTGTCTTTCTATTTTTACTTCAGTGAACAGGATATAAGGAAAAACATTTTCTTTGTGAGGATAATCATGGACTCCTTTTTAGAATTAGAGTCACTTAGTTTTAATACAATCAATATACATTAAGTAAACATATTCTGAGAGCTAATAATTGTCTATGTTCCAGAAATATAAATAACACTAGTAGATATGATCAATAAAAGGGAGAGCTAGTCCATTTAGAATAACTTTAATGTTACTTGAAATACCATATAATAAAGAATTAAAATGACTACAATAACCTGAAAAACCAGTTAGTTTAGTAGGGTAATATTCTTGCCACAGTACAGTAAGTGGTATTAACTGGTTATTTTACTAATTGTATTGAAAGTTGTTGCATCATGCATACTTGTGTAAAGCTGAGGCATATGAAGTCCATGTGTGATGCACTACACATCAGGATAGGCTTTGGAAAGACAGCCCAGTTGCTTCATTTTCCTTTTGACTTTTCTTTTTTTTTTTTTTTTTTTTTTTTTTTAGGTATTTTCTTTATTTACATGTACATTTTCCCTTTCCCAGGTTCCCCTCCAAAACAAACAAACAAACAAACAAACAAACAAACAAACAAAAACAAGAACAAACCCTTTTGCCTCCCCCCTCCCAATGCCTGTCACCCCACCCTCTCCCACTTATTGGCCCTTTTGACTTTTCAGTAGACATTCAGTAATGTCACAGTTCGTAAGACTTGTTTTACAAATTAAGATGACACACTTGCTGTGCATGGCTATGTTTATTAAGAGTACCTTAGAGCAGTTTACAACTACAGATTATTTTATTCATCCTAATTTGGCACTGACGAAGGGAGATGAAATGTGTACCCTAGGAAGCACATGATAGAGATATGTGGTGAAAAAGGACCATCCTCAGTTTGGTGTTCTACTGAATATGCCTATAAATCCGGGCACAAGTTTGGTTTTAAAATTAAAAAAAAAAAAAGATGAAATCAACAGATAGTTCACAAATAAGTATTATGGAAACAGCTTTCTACAAGATGAATCAGCAATTATATCTTCAGAAACTTTAATCTTGAGGCTGAATAAACACATACTAACAATTCAAACACAAGGTCAAATATTCTGTATCCTCCATTAGATAACATGTTATCTACCATTCAGAAGAGGGCACTATGTTTACTGGGACTGAAGTTAGGGACAGTTAGACATATGTATAATTGTCTAAATATGAATCGCTAAGTGGGTGTTGGGAATCAAACCTGAGTCCTGAGGGCACTCTGAGTCACAGAGCCATCTCTCCAAGCCCTAAAAGTGGTTCATTAAGTGATACAAAGTGATACATGTACAAGAAGTAGGCAACAAGTAGGCAGGGTAAGAGTAGGTAAGTATGTGATCTCAGGAAATTCTGTTATTTTCCTGATCCTGAGGATGTTCTGGAGTGTGAAGCACATGGTAGAGGCTCTCTCTTCCAGATTGTTAGAAAGTCCCTTTGGGTGGCTCCTGGGAAAGTCTGAAGCAGTTGGTTCTGATAGTTCATAACAAGGCTTGAGAAATGGTTAGGTATGTGAGGAACTCTTCCCAGCCCTCAGAAGGGACTGAGAACAATAACAGATGTAGGAGTGTCTAGCTGGAACACAGTTCACCTCCTTTCATGAAGCAAAGGTACACAGGTAGAAAGGCAAGATGTCAGCATAGAGATCTCAGCTCATGATGTAAGTTTTGTTCCTGTGTTTATCTGAGGTCTCAGGTGTTTGTTGTTCTTCAAATTTCATTATGGGAAATACCTGAATTTCTTCCATAGTAATTTAAAGCAGTATCCACTAGAATAAACTCAAATAACCTACTTCCGGTTTTTATAGGCACATTACCAGTGAAGGTTGCAGGTTATCTCAAAGAAATATGAAACACAAAACAAGGAGATTTTATGGCCCAAACCTTTATAGTTTCTGTCATTTTTTACTACTGCACTTTTATGCAGCTAGGTTTATGTCTGGTTTGTTGTTGCGGGGCAATGCATTTTTTTCAGCTTGTATTTCTGGAGCTGGTGTTTTTAAAGATCTTATTTAAGAATATCTGAAGTGTTTTCCCCTTCTATTTACATTGTGGTTTTGTGATTTAATGACAGCAGAGGGAGCTATATTGTCTGGGAGTTTATAAAATTCATATGGCTTAGAGACTTAAATATGTGTGATTTGGGGAGGTCACAGCCCACCTATCAGAGGCACCAAGGGACTGACATAGACACAAGTTGAACCACTCTGAGTTTATAATGTGCTCATACTTAGTTTGATTGCAAGGCATGAATCTTTATGATCATAAGACCATTTTATTGTTATCTTATATTCTACTATTTCTATTACAGCTAGTCTTAGGTGCCCATAGTCTTTCTCTTAATATACATTACAAAGAAAAAATGATCACAGGAAAATAAACTATATTTCTGTGTGCGGTTGAAAGAAAAAAAAAAACATCAATGCTTTGAGAAATTGTTAAATTTGTCCTGACCATGCATGTTCCCCTGAATAGCTTATTTGGTACATTAACTGTACATAGACACTTATATTTTATGTTTCCAAGAATGGGCCATGAAATGATTGTAGTAGTCTTTGGGAATTGAGCAGAATATTTTGCCTAAAGGAGAGAAATTGATCCCTGATGATTGAAATTAGATTTTAATGTAGAGAATTTTTCTTATGAAGGTCACAAATGAGATTCTTGGGGATAACAATCTGCAATTATCGTACTGATTCCTGATGCCTCCATAATTATAATAACTTTAGAAGGCTTCTTCTGAGTATGGCATTAGTGAGTTTTAATAGTAAAAGCAGAGACTCAGTTCCTTATGGTCATCACTCTGTAGTGGGTGGCTTTAACTTGGGTAAAGTAGAAAACTATTGAATGGATAGCACACTGAGTGTTTTGGAAAAAAAAATGTCTACTAATGGTCAGTCAGACATTTTTGAGAGTCTCATGTTTCAGTAGCAGCCAGTTGTGAATATTTTATAAATTGCATTCATGTCCACAGACCCAGGACCTTTCTAGCTTGTCTTCTGAGAGGTTGAAATGCCGAGCAGACTACAGACAGCAGTTTCTTATAGTCTTTTCTGAGGGGGTGCCGCCTTTGTCTAGGATACTCCATTCTTTTTGCTTCTTCTCTGTCTTGTGATGTTTTCATTTCCATTTGAACTTCAAGACTAACTGATATGATCTTGGTGGTGAGTGCCATTATTTTACTATTTCATGTTCAAATATCAAATATGTTGTAAGATAATTTGTATTTCCTTGGTGACTACCAGTTTTTAATTTTTTTCTAACTTCTCGTCTAAAGCACTTTGATACTGATTTTGCCTCAATTCATGAATGTGCCATGAGTATCCATTGTGATTTTTCTTCTCGACATGTCCAGGCTGTCTCAATAGAGATCTGTCAAGAAACAGGTGATTTTCAGAAGGAAAGCATGGTTCATCCTTTGCAACTCAGTGGGGGGAAAGCAGAGAGATAATCATTGAGGAATGAGAAAGGCACTGTATTTTGCTTAATTATTTTGTTTTAATTGTAGTCCCTTTCCAACTTTGGTTCCAAAAACAGAATAGCCTAACTTGAATTGTCAGTGCATAAAAGGAGGAGGGCATGACTCCCGGAATTATAGGCATTGATCAGGAAGTACTGCACTTGTGGGTATTATTGCTTTCAGTCCTCTGGAGATGTATAGAAATCTCATAAAGCCCACATATTGTGTCACCCAGAGAATGCCAAGTGTTCTCCATGGGTTCTCAGTGTCTCTCATGCAAATGAAGGAGCAAGGAGGACACACTCTGTCTTGTCCTGCAAGGTCATGGTGAAGGGACGGCTGATACTGTGCTCTTGAATCTCATTAGTATGCTTCTCCTAGTGCCTATGATTAGAAAGACAGATGGCACGAAATAAAGAGACCGTTCTCTCAATTTGTTACAACTTCAGATGCCCAAATCACTAAGACAAACAAGTTTGAATAAAATAAAAATTCATATGGGGTCCAGAAAAATAGCTCAGTGGATCAAAACACTTGTCACAAAGCCTGTGGATGTGAGTTTTATCTAAGGGCTCCACATGATGAAAGGAAGAGAATTGACTCCCTTAAGTTGTCCTCTGATTTCCACATGTGCATCATGGTGTAGCCTCTCCTTCGCCCTCCTATTCTCCAGCTCCTACCCCTCCTTAAAACACACACACACACACACACACACACACACACACACACACACACACA
>JADRCD010207064.1:4313-23534 GCA_019843815.1 Montemys delectorum
AAAGAAAGAAAGAAAGAAAGAAAGAAAGAAAGAAAGAAAGAAAGAAAGAAAGAAAGAGAAAAGCCCTGTTCCCTCCCCTCTCCCCCTGCTCACCAATCTACCCTTTCCTGAATCCTGGCCCTGGCATTCCCCTAAACTGGGGCATAGAAACTTCACAGGGCCAAGGACCTTTCCTCCCATTGATGACTGACTAGGCCATCCTCTGCTATATATATTCTGCTACAGCCATTAGTCCCCACCACAACTCTCTGCTTGGTGGTTTAGTCCCTGGGAGCTCTGAGGGTACTAGTTAGTTCATATTGTTGTTCATTCTAAGGGGCTACAAGCCCTTCAGCTCCTTGAGTCCTTTCTCTAGCTCCTTCATTGGGGACCCTATGCTCAATCCAATGGATGGCTTTGAGCCTCTACTTGTGTATTAGTCGGGTACTGTCAGAGGCTCTCGGGAGACAGCTATATCAGTCTCCTGTCAGCCAGCACTTCCTGATATCCACAATAGTGTCTGGATTTGATGATTGAATATGGGAAGGATTCCCAGGTGGAACAGTCTCTGGATTGTCCTTCCTTGAGTTTCTGCTCCATAGTTAGTCTCTGCAACTCCTTCCATGGGTATTTTGTTCCCCCTTTTAAGAAGGAATGAAGTATCCACACTTTGGTCTTCCTTCTTCTTGAGTTTCTTGTGGTTTGTGGATTGTACTTTGTGTATTCCAATCTTCTGGGCTAATATCCACTTATCAGAGAGTGAATACCATGTGTGTTCTTTTGTGATTGGGTTACCTCACTCAGGATGATATTCTCTAGATCCATCTATTTCACTAAGAATTTTATAAATTCATTATTTTTAATAGCTGAGTAGTACTCCATTGTGTAGATGTACCACAGTTTCTGTATCCATTCCTCTGTTGAGGGACATCTGGGTTGTTTCCAGTTTCTGGCTATTATAAATAAGGCTGCTATGAACATAGTGGAGCATGTGTCCTTACTACATGTTGGAGATTCTTCTGGGTATATGCCCAGGAGTGGAATATCTGGGTCCTCTGGTAGTACTATATCCAATTTCCAGAGGAACTGCCAAACTAATTTCCAGAGTGGTTGTACCAGCTTCCAGTCCCACCAGCAATGAAGGAGTGCTCCTCTTTCTCCACAATCTCTCTAGCATCTGCTGTCACCTGAGTTTTTTATCTTAGCCAGTCTGACTGGTATGAGGTGGAATCTCAGGGTTATTTTGATTTGTATTTCCCTGTTGACTAAGGATGTTGAACATTTCTTTAGGTGCTTCTCAGCCATTTAGTATTCCTCAGTTGAGAATTCTTTGTTTAGCTATGTACTCCATTTTTAATAGGGTTATTTGGTTCTCTGGGGTCTAACTTCTTGAGTTCTTTGTATATATTTGATATTAGCCCTCTATCAGATATAGGATTGGTAAAGATGAAAACCTCTAGTATAATATTGTTCAAACACAGAGCATAGTAACCAATACACAACCCAATAACAGATGCAAAAGACTATTTCCTCATCTTCCCTATCTCTTGTGACAGGAAACTTGTGATATACTTGGGAGAAAAGACAGTTGCAATAATCCCAGCAAACAGGATTTAATTTGCCCCATCCCTATTTTTTTACCACTAGAATTTATCCTTTTTCCATAACACAGTCATGTTATTAAATATCAATTCTGACCATCACAAAAATTTATCATCTTGGCCTTTAACCTTTATTTCCAAAGACTCTCATGGCCTGTACATTATTACTTAAATCATACTTTATATTGTTAATTTGTCTTTTTAGGAATCTTGTCCTAAAGCTCAAAATTCTGTGTTTGGAAACAGTTTTTCATAAAAGGATGAGGTTGAATTAATAGCATAATAGAATAATAGCATTAATAGAATCTTCATAGCTGAGGGTTGGCTAATTTTTCTTTGCCTCTTTCATCATGTTTTCATCTCTTGTCAGTCAAAAATACTTGCTGCTGTGACATAGCCAGTGAAAGAGACTTTCATACTAAACAATTAAGTAGGAATTGAGTAGGCATGCACATATTTTTAAGTGATGTAAGCTCGGGTGTCTGTGAAGAAATAAAGAGAAAAATGCGGAGGGGGAAGAAAAGAGGTATGAGAGAGAAAGAGAGAGAGGGAGAGTAGGGGAGAGAGAGAGAGAGAGAGAGAGAGAGAGAGAGAGAGAGAGAGAGAGAATCTATCAATTGATCTTGATTCAATTCCATCCATGGACTCTAAAGACTGAATCATTATGCTGGCCTATACTTGCTAGACTCACCTTGAACTTTTAACATGGTACCTGGAAATTCATATTATACTTACTATTAAGTTTCCAAACAATTATTTCAAAATACTATTGAATGAAGTTTCTTTTTCTTTCTTCAGTTCTCCTCATCCTGTCTCTGATTTAAATATTCATTCTTCCAGAAGAAGAGGAAGAGGCAGAGAACCACTGCATCATTTCTATAGCCACAGCCACCAATTAAAGGAAGAAAACTGGATGCATCTGAAAAGCTGATGACCTCTCATTTTACCTTGCAGAGCAATGGAGAATTTTGTTTTCTCTCCAGAACAAAGAAGTCAGGTTTCTTATTCAAGGACTCCACCTGTGCTCTGCTATCCTCTCTTAAAAAGGATCAGTAATGCCCTCAAGATGCTCATGGACATGCAGATGTGAGTCAAATCAAAATAAAGTGCTCAAATGGCTACCTTGAATGATACTTGCATTATGTATTAGTCATGATGGAGGATAGAGGAAAATACATTCTGTAGAAAGTGATGCTTTTAATATAGGTGCCTGTTCACCATAGCTACATAGGAAGTGACACGAAGTTGACTAGAGGGAAGAGAAGTAAGTGGGAGAAGAGGTTGACAGGCAGCAAAAGTAAATTCACGTGGTTCAAAGGACACCAACCACATCATGCTAACTATCCCTTACCTTTAAATGTAGTAGCAGTTCAGATGAAGATGAATAAGCCAAGAATATTAGTTAAAAACCTTACATGTGAATTAGAAAAATTTCTGCTAAAAATATGAGCTGTTACACTTAGAACTATTGGACTTGTATTCCGTCCTTTGAGGTAATCACTATCTAGGCTTACTCTGGAAACAATTTGGAAACAATTTGACGGAGGTGGTCAATCAGGGCAGCACCTGAGCAGCTTCTCTCAAAAGGTATCAGCTTGATTACAACACAAGGGAATACAGAGTGGACTGGGTTAGGGAAGTTAACTGCATCTCCTAAGGATGCAGTTTGTGTAAAGAATAGCTGATTCATAAGTGTATCTCCACTCATATCAGTGTCTCATTCCCTAATTATGAGGCCATCCCTCAGTCACTAGGAAATGGCATCAATTAGAGGCAAAGCTAGTCAGGAAGAGGAATTCTGAATTAAGATTCTATTCCTGTACCCCCCAAAAAATGTCCTACAATGTATAGTTCACATAACTTTCCTGAGTATTTTTCTCCTATACTCAATATAAATGTGTTGGACTGAGTAGAATGCAAACATGTAAAAATTTGAAAACTTTAGGAGCTCCAATTTCCCAAGAGGGAAGAGACCACTTCAAGTTCCCAATGGACAAGAGCTTTTGATAAATGACTTGAGGTCCTGAATTATGGTCAATTCTTAATTCCACTGATGGGATCTGTGCTGGTGTTATCTAAAGCTAGCCTACAGGGATATGTTGCTGGAGCAAGGAGACAAAGCCACTAAAGGCAATAGTCAGAGCCTGAACATTTAATAAGAAAAGAAAAAGTGAAATTTATTGCTTTTCTAGAACACTTCTGGAACCTTGAAACCCCTAGGGCAGAACACAGGAGCTGGCCTGGTTATCTGTCCTTAAAAAAGACATATTTCTATAGCATAATTTGCATTTAATGTACAAAATTTAAATTTGTGTACTTACTTTTCCATCCTTACTTACAAGTCATTGTAAGGAATTATACCATTTATACATACTTATTGCTCAGTGAATGCTCTAAGGGAATCTTAGCCACTATAATTTCTTTTAAAAGACTGGAGTTTACCCATGTATGGGAATGAATATGTTATGAATTTAGTACTGCCAAGTCTATTAGTATTAATATACAATAAAGAGCCACACTGTATAATACAAATGAAAATGCCAGACAATATCTGAAAAGCCTTTTAAGAATGGAATAAACTTTCTATTAATACTCTTACCAAGGAGACTCTAAACACTGTAGGACAGATTTTATTGATAGTTATTCTTTTCTTTTTTTGTTTGAACTTCACTAAGAAATTTTTATTTCTTATCACATTGAGTGGAAGATACTGCAAGAATCTGACTTTTAGGTAAGACAGTACATTCGAAGAAGACAAAAGTATAGAAAAGTCACCTAGACTCAAAATATAGTTACTCCTTTAAAAACATTTGATTCTTATTGTATTAGTCAATAGTATTCTTTTTCTATTAGACATTTTCTTTATTTACATGTCATATGATTTCTCCTTTCCCAGTTTCCACTCCAAAAAGAAAAAAAATAACCAAAAAAAATGAAAAAATAAAAAAAAAGAACAAACCCCTGTTGCCTCCCTCCTTCCTACTTGCCACCCAACCCTCTCCCACTTATTGGCCCTAGCATTCCCCTACACTGAGGCACAGAACCTTCACACGGCCAAGGGCCTCTCCTCCCATTGATGATCAACTTTACAATCCTCTACTATACACATGCTGCCAGAATAAGAGAAAGGACCAAGGGAGCTGAAGGATTTGCAGTCCCTTAGGACAAACAACAATATGAACTAACTAGTACCCTCAGAGCTCCCAGGGACTCAATCTCCAATCAAGGAGTATATATGATAACTATTCTTTCTTCTTCCATTCTGGCATAGGTGAAGGGGTGATGATTTCTTACTGAGTTGAGTTAGTTCAATAGTGCTTGGGGTTTCCCCATGTGACTGTTTGCTATTAGGAGTATAAGATTGATTTTATTAGTGAAATTTTCAGACATTTTACATATTGTGGATTAATAGAACTGCAAATAGAGGAAACTTAAATCCTTAAAATCCAAAAACAAAAAAGGGGTAAGCTACTGGGGCAATTAAAGGAAATATGCATAGGAGTCAAACTAAAGGGGAAAAAATAATGAGCGAGCATCTCACTTAGAAATGGAGTTCTGTTGATTCTGGATTATACTTCAGATGAAGTTTTATCACTGAATGTGCTGGCATTTCACTCCACAACTTGCGGAAGTGCTATCGGGATGTCACTCAACAAAATGAGCTGAATTCTTAGTGAACTATCTGGCTCTCTATTCTAAATATGTATTTTAATTCTAATTAAATTCCTACTTGATTAGATTCTTTTTAAAAAGATACATTTCAACAAGTACCAAAGAGATATTCTTTCTCACCAGCCCTTTCAAGTGTGGTTTCTAGAGAGTACTGTGAGTTTGTCATCCAGACTTGATATTCTATCTCTCAGCTTGGCTACAACTTAGTCAAGCCTCTGATTTTTGTCCCCCTAAATTTTCTTTACTTAAAACATTTATTTTAGAAACTGTTTAATTATAAATCTTTCATCTGCTCTTTTGGAGTGTGGAACTTTTTAAAAGCCTCTTGCCAATTTCATAATGTTTTCAAAGGATCTGGGTGCCTCCTCTGAATTGTAAACTACCAAGTAGAAAATCCCATATTACTTAGATTCTGTGTGACAGTGAGAACTGATCTTCCCTCAAGTGGCCTTCTCTATGTCATTAGGTTAGCTATCTTCAAGGTAGAAGAAGGATGCCTTGGAATACCAAGCTATCTTCCAAATATTTGCCATGAATTTTTCATGAGCTCACCCCAACCTTTAAATAATCTCTCCTTTTGCTATCTTGTGAAAGAAATTTTATCTTTCGTGGTGGCTTCTCTCTCTTATTGCAAAAATTTTCAATAAAAATAACTTTCCTTCTTACTACAATATTTTCATTTTGATATATGCCAGTCGCAGATGCTTAAATCTCTCTGATGTGCATGAATGCCAAAATCCACTCTATCCATTCATGTAACTACTCCAACCATAATCAATCCTAACCTTCCTCATACAAAGAATACAATTGAATCTCACTGAAAATTTCCATCAGTTGCTTTTATTCCATTTGAGTCTGCATAGACAAGGCCTAATTCTTATACTTTCTTTAACTATCCAAAGCAAACTTCTATTTAGCTTAAGCCTTCTCAGGGCTCAGGTTGTCTATAAAAGAAAATTTCTGAAGAGGTGGCTGAACATAACTACTTCCATGTCCTCAAGAAGCATTGAAGGATTTCTCTCTCTCTCTCTCTCTCTCTCTCTCTCTCTCTCTCTCTCTCTCTCTACATAAGGAATAAAAAAGTTATAACATGAGAAGTTAAAATGTCACACGCAGATCAGAAGTCACAAGAATGAATTACAAATACCTTCACCTTTTAGCAATATTTTTTTTTAGTCTGATAAATAAAACCATTCTTCATGAGGTTTCAATAGCCCAAGGCAAAGATAACAAAATTCTTTGATAGTTTTGTCTCCTAAAAACAATCAAGAGAAGATATTAGACATTTATTTAAGGGCAGAACGAAAAGGAAAAAAGTTGGCCAATCCTTTGTTAGATTGTGATCAAATATGATGGGAGATGAGGAAGTGCTCTGAGTTATATTGTTTAAAGCAGTGATTATCTTGGAAACTTGCCTTGCCCTTAGAGAGTCCTTTTGCAATCATATTCTGATTCCATTCGGAGGACGGGAAATGATTTTATACCTAGTTGGATCCAAAAATAGTACCTTATCCAGCACCATCTATGCAGTACAAATTGATAAATGAAATATCCCAAAGAGTAGAATGGATACCAGGTACTGGGAACATGGTGGGACACTAGACCAAGGGAGGGGTTGTTATCTCTTCCTCTGACCTCATAAAAACAGGAAGCACCAAGCTTAGTGATAATAATGGCTCTTGCCAATACAGAAGCTGACAATGTGGTTTGTGTACCAAAGGCTGACAGAGACATCTTTTTGTTTCTTACGCTTTATCTGGGCTTAGAACCAGCTGCTAATATGGTCTACTTAACGATGACCTGTTTGTCCTCCTATTTGCCCCTTTGGGCTTGCTTTTCATTCATTGTCTATTCCTTACTCTGGACCTGGGCCAACCCTTTCACCTCTATAACTGAACTCAACTCTATAGCTTCACTCTCAAACCTACAAAGGCCAAGTAAAATCAGAAGTTTTTTATCCCTGGGATTTATTTAGGGTTTGTTGTCAGTGTAGAAACTCCTGCATCTCTTTGGTGTCCCGTGGTCAGCATCTCAGGATTTCAAATTATTTGGTTGTTTTACTTTGTTTTGTTTTGTTTTTTTGTATTTATGGGTATGTTTGCTGTGCAATATGTAATGCATGATACAAGAATGAATATTAATTTTGTGAATATTAATGAATAAAATAGAAATGAGGAACTTTTGTATTCTTAGGACAGAGTTACTGCCCTAGTGTGCTTTGTACTATTGTGATGAAACAGTGATCAAAAACATAGAGAAGGAAATATTATTTCATGTTACTACTGCCAGTTCAAAATCTTTTACTACGGGAAGCACAGGCAGGAATTCAATCAGAGCAGTAAACTAGAGGCAGGAACTACTTTACTTGAAGTTTACAGGAAGTAGAGACCATGGAGGATTGCTACTTATTGGCTGCCTGATCAGGGCTTGCTTAAATATCCTTTCTAGTACAACTCAAGATCACTTTCTCAGAGTGACAGCACACACTGTGTTCTGGACCTTCCCACATTAGTCATTAATCATCAGAGCATTCCCCTAAAGACGTCTCACAGGCACAATCTGCTGGACTGTACTCTCCATTCGCGCTGCCTCTTTACAGATGATTCTACACTGTGTCAGGTGGACACAGAACCCAATCAGCATGTTTACCGAGAGAAACAGGTATATTTACCTGAAGCAGTTTGCCTACCTTGTGAATTTATTGTTACTCAATAAATTCTGACATTATGTAAAACCGAAGTGGACCCGGCTATGTGGCTGACAGAGTGTGTTCATGAAACTTGAGGAAACTATCATCAGTCCTCCTCTCTCTTACCAATTTAAACTTCCTTATTTTAGGTTTTAGATATTTGTATATTCTGGATGATCTTTGGAGCATCAGTACTCACTCAAAAGATTAGCCAATTTGTTTGATTAAATAGATTTTTCATCCATAAAAATAATATCAATAACAAATGTATTAGTGGTGGACTCAGAAGGACACACATGGATTGAGGACTATATATCATAAGATATGTTAACTTTTCTTTTAATAAAATTTTATATATGCACAAGGTATGCTTTTCTTTCCTATATCCATTTAGATTCAATCATACTGGGTAGCATTTTATTTGTATATTTAATATGGAATATGCCTTCAAAATACATTTTACAGTACGTAATGACTATAACTTATGCTTTCTTTATAAGGGCAAAGATAATTATCATATAGGCCATAGGGCTCAGAATAATACCTAATTATTATTATGTTAATAAATCATAATATATTTCAAAAATATATAACTCATAAAACTTAAAATGGAGATTAGATAAGACAATTGTCCCAACTGTCATGTAAAACTAAGGGTGGAATTAATATTTTTTTGACACTTAACAGGGAGTTTAAATGGTTTCTTAGTACACACTGTTAGAGACCTACCATCCTTAGCAATGAATGCATAAATAATCAGGGTATATTTGAGTAGGTAGTAAGTATTGTAGTCTCTAAGCATGTGTGTGTTAGAGATATGTGTGAATTCTAGCTATTTGTGAAAACATACAGAGAGAAACTTAGAGTTTTCCATGTGCATGTGTGTTTATATTTGTGGGAAAGTCAAGGTGATCTCACTCTCTTCTGGATAGGTTAAAGATGCACACTATTTTTATTTGGCTCTGAAAAGAGGGACTTATCCAAGACATGAAGAAGAAACACAACTCTGGAGAGGAGGTAACTGTCCATTTTTCACCAATAAATTAACAGATTAGACAGTAGTAGAAAATTCTCTAGAGGCAACAGTGATGATGGACCTCGATACACCAGCCTACTTTGTCTTTTAAGCCCAAATGTTTTCAACTCAAGAAGGAAAGTCAATTTTCATGAATCAGTTACTTATTATGGAAGACTTAAACAATCATATATTGTACAAAACTTTCTGCATAGCTGAAATGGCTTCTTTTATCCAACATTAAATTTGTTGAAAATGCATTCTTTGGGGGTAAAAATGACAAATTCAGATGAGGAAGCACCATTAATTCCACTTTTCTAGGCCATAGGAAATTGTAGATCTGATGCAACTATGCATAAAAATACCGACACTAGGATCTTAAAGATAGGATCTTAGAGAGTCAAGAGATTTCTCAAGAGGTATTTCTCTAATTATTGAAACATCTTTAATTCTCTAAGAAAGTCAACTTTAAAGAATTATGATAATCCATTAGTCATACTAGACCAAATCAAGCATGACTGTCAGCTGAGCATAGGTCTATGGATTTGAGCAGGCTCTTAGAACCCTTGGTCTACTGATGAGTCATCGGATGCTCCTATGCCGTTCAATTCAGATTCAAGCCAAGAGAAAATTATTTTAAAATAAGTTAAGCTTAAGTGAAATTTGAACAGTAACATTTCATCCATTTGCATAAAAACCTCTTCTACATGGAGCAAGGAGTAGCCTTGGTCCCTCATGGATAGTGTTTGTGAAGAGAGTCAGCTTTCATACCTCCTCTACCTACCTATCTATGTTTGTTAACATTGGTAATGTATTAGGTATGATTCTCTAGAACAGAATTGATAGAATGAATACACACACACACACATACACACACACACACACACACACACACACTCACATTTCCTAGAGGGACTTTTAGGCTGTGGTCTACCCAGTCCAACCATGAATGTGTATCAATAGATAGTCCAAGAATCTAGTAGCTGTTCAGGCCAAAAGGCTGGTCTCAGCTACTCTTCAGTATACACCTGATGAAGAAACTTGAATGACAATGAAGGAATGAACTTTCCAGAAAGACTATCAGCAAACAGGCCCAACGCAAAACGTGCCTTTCTCCTTTGTCACTTATATAAGTTTTTATGAGAAGGTGTGCTCCATATTTAGAATGTATTTTCAGACCTCACATGATCTCAACTTTAGGTAGGTCTTCCTACCTCAAATGATGCAACTAAAAATCCCTCTGGTATCCCAAAAATCCAAAGGTATGCCCAGCAGCCTCTGTTTTTAGTTACTTCCAGGTGTAATCAAGTTGAGGACCAAGAATAGCCACCAGAGGTGGGTAATGTGGAAATCACAAGAGGATATTGTGGAAACTTAATCTCCTATTGTTCCATATCAGTCTAGGTTTTTTTCTTCAAAAGTTTCCTAGGATGTCTTTAGTTTTTCCCTCACAGAGTGATAAAACTTTCAGAACTAATGGATAATCAAGAAGATGCATATATTTGAAAAACATATTAAACTTAAATGTACTCATATCATATGAAGGAAGTAAGCAAATATAAACCAGATAAATATAAATATAAATCATTATAAAAGTATGTAAAATAAAGAAATGCTAAACTACATTGCAAATGGAAAAACTATTTTTTTTCTGTAAGGGAAGAAAAGACCACTGAGATATTACTGAGAATCTACACAGGGGCAGAAGAGAGCTCAAAGTCAATGAATCAGCCCAGAATCAATTTCCCAAATTAGATATGTTACTAGTCATAACTATTTTTCTATTTACTGACTATTTTTTAAAGTAGAGTCTTAATACCACACAAGCCATTATAAAGTGAAGCAAAAAGGAAGAGCCTTGAAATGAAAAGCCATGGGTTTTGTTTGTTGCATATTAGATTTCTTTTCTTTTCTCATGTTTTTCAGTGAAAATGTTCAGTAATTTTGTTTTAAAAATGTTAGTATTTTATTAAAATTTGCCTTAGACATCTCTAGAAGTATGCCCTAATATGTACTTTCTAAACATATTGGCTTCACAAGATCAAGTCTTTTCTGCTTTTAATACTCTGTGGAAGATCCATAATCATGGTTCAGAGCACAAGCTTATGGCTTCATTAGATACAAACGTTCTTTACATGAGAAATAGATGAACTCACCTGTCAACTGGTGTGTGTATGTGTGTGTATGTGAGGGTATGAATGTGAGGGTGTGTGTGTGTACGTGAGTGTGTGTGCACGAGCATGTGTGTGTGTGGGGGGGGGGGGAGGTTTCTGAAAGTCAGTTAATCATTTACTAGCACACTGTATTTCCTAAGGGTTTCAGAGAAAGTAATACAGAGGAGATACAAAGATAAGTAAGCTGTATCCCTAGGAAGCCCACAGTCCAGTGATGATCTCTTGGTTTAGTGAATGCATTTATTTACTTATTTATACATCTATGATTGTCTAAAGTTTAAAATTTGCTGAAGATAGCTCATTTATGGTATTCTGTTCTACTATCCATTAGAGAATGAGTACAATCTAAGTGATTTCAAACCAAAAATGGCACAGGAATGTGAGATTCTCTGTGAAATGCTTTAAAATACATAAAGTATGAAGAATGCTAAATAATAAGTCCATGTAAACATATATTTATAATAACTTCTGATAAATACTGTGTGTATCCTCAAATAATGATTTTTGGAAAGATTACATAATCAAAACACAATTTTAATGCATATCTATTTACTTCATGCTGTGAGCATTAGTCTCATCTTTAATGGATTATTTTTTTCACAGAAAATAAAATATTTTCAAACTGACTGTGTGCCAGGTCCTTTCCTAGGTATCAGAAATTTGAGAACAAATAAGCTTTGCATTTGACAACTAAGGAACTTCTATTCTAGTGGGAAATAAAAGTGGAAGCATAGAATCCTAACAATACACAGTGATGCTGGAGATGACAGAAGTACAGAGCTGAGCATGGACAGAAGTAATTAACTCTCTGAGAAAAAGCTAGGAAGACCTTTACGAAGGAGATGCCATAAAGGAATAATAACATTATGTGAGGCAAGGGAGGAAAGGCGTGCTAGACAGAAATATACTTGCAGTTACGCAACACACACACATACACACACACACACACACACACACACACACACACACACACATTCATGCACGCAGGCACACACACCATAGAATCCTTCAGGATGATATGTTAGGGTTTGAGAGTAAATGTAATGAGAAGTCTCAAAATTTCTGTCTTGAAGGAAGACAAATATAACAGTTCAGCTACAGTTATCAAGGCCATTTTTGTATAAAACTACTGAATTACATAGAAGGGAGTGTACTTAACAAGCAAATGAAGGTTCCTGGAAGACAGAGGCACAAAGTTGAGGACTTTTAAACTTTCTGAGCTGACTGAAAGTCTCTAGGGAGTAAATAGTTCACGCTCAGAATAGGAAAACATTGCCTATTCCCATTTTGTTTTCTAGGTCTAATGAAGTAAGCTGTGCAGAAACAGTCAATCATTCAACAACTGGATAACTGGAGAAGAGAAAAATAAATAGCAAAAGTACAAGCAGGCATCTTTGCTTTCTCTTGGGCTTGGGCAATTACAGTGTGCTAGCTCATCGTGAGGAGTTCTGGTGTCATCTCCCCTCTCACCCTAAACTTGTCTCTGATGCCTCATCTCCTACAAATCTGATTTTCCCATCTAGTCAGGTTCAGCCCCTTTGCCCTTGTTGACCCTCTGTAGCTCTGACGGATAAGCCCCTTCAAGCACATTTTTCCCCAGAAGGCGTTTGTGTTGCGGGTTATCTACAGAGAGGCTCATCCCATCACCTTGTTTAAGTATCAGTTCACATTATCCAGCACTTTCCTGCCCTTAACTGCCTTATTTACTGCAGTCTAAATTATGCTACAGATGTATCATCTCTGCTACCCCATTAAATACGTGAGCCCCAGACCAAATTTCATTTTGTTTTGCTCACTCTTATTTCCAACACCTGAATTAGTATCTGGTATTCAGGAGACAAAGCAAAATTTCATTTTGTTTTGCTCACTCTTATTTCCAACACCTGAATTAGTATCTGGTATGCAGGAGACAAAGCAAAATTTCATTTTGTTTTGCTCACTCTTATTTCCAACACCTGAATTAGTATCTGGTATGCAGGAGACAAGCAGTATAATATTTAGGAGCTGAGGGAAAGAGTGAGTTCATTTCTATCTGTGTTTTTATGATATTGTCCTTTAGTCCTCTTAAGAGAGAGTGTTATGATCAATAACCTTGAGCAAAGCAAAAATTATTACAAATTATAAACTTATTTCAAAGGACACAGATGAGTATTACGTAGGAAACAAACAACAATTTAATATTGATGAAAAAATACTAGCTTCTAAATTAACAATTCATTTCAAATTTGATGTTTATTTCTTTAATGAACATTTTCCCTTTCTTGGGTGAAAAATTAATTTTAGTTTGGGAAATAAAATGAGCCTCAAATATAAAATGGTAAATTCTTAAGAATCTCTTACATACAGGGAGAATCATATGACTAAGAATAAGATCTGTCCAAATGCCCGGTAGATTTCCAGGAATGATAAACCACAGAAGAAGGGATGTTGAACTAGAGGTGATTGTTGATATAAGGCTTTCTTACACTGTTTTACTTGCTGTTTCCTGTAATGTGTACACAATCGGTTGAGACTCAGGAAGCACTACAATTTTAAACAAAACTGAACCATTTCTGAAAGAATGTTAAAACAAGAAGTCTGTGTCCTCAGTCATTCTAGCAATGCAGCCTGTCAACTCTATATGATTTCTGGGCTTTTCTGTGAGACGCTATAACAGTTTTCTGACAATGCCACTGTGGGGCTTTCAATGGGAATGGGCTCCACGGCATCATAGTTTTGATTGCTGGTCCCCAGTTTGTACAATGATGTGCAAAGAATTAGGAAATGTGGCATTGTTGAGATGTGATCCTGTTGGAGGAGTTGTGGCACTAAGAGCAGGCTTTGAGTTTTTTCAAAAGCCTGCCTGACACCCCCCCCCCAACTCAGCACACACACAAATGTACACACACAAATGTACACACACAAATGTACACACACACACACACACACACACATTTTCTCCACTATGCCTCCTGCTTGGGAGTAAAGATGTAAGCTCTTAGATATTCCTTTAGTGCCATACCTGCTTCTTTCTATGCTACCCACCATGATGATGATGATGGATTCACCCTCTGAAACTGTCGTTCCCCAATAAATTCTTTTATAAGTTGCCTTAGTCATGATGTCTTTCACATCAAAAGAAAAGTTACTAGGACAGTCACTGTTGTTATATTTTAGTTTTTGAAATACAAAGTAACGTTCATATTCCAGATGAATATCTTAGAATTCACTGACAGTCAAGATTATTGGCCCAATTGTGTGCTTTCCAGACTGGGACATAAATGTGAAAGCCATGATTAGTAACTCAACTTGGAAAAGACTCAGATATAAAGAAGTGCACTGTGGCAGTACTGTTTTTATCACCATTGTTGATACATGCACCACCTGTTTAGATAAGGACATCTGTTAATTTTCATGATTTTCCTAAGTCTTACATAAATATTAATTAAGCACAATAGCTCTAAAAACAAACTAAATGCTTGTTTTTGAGGATTTAGGAGCAAAGAACTCTGAGTCATTACAGGCTCCTTTCAAACTTTTCATGGTTTATACAAGCATACAACATTTAAGGACCTCAGCATGATAAATACAATAACACTAGAAAATAAAAACTCGAGCACGTGTGTGTGTGTGTGTGTGTGTGTGTGTGTGTGTGTCTTTTCTTAAGTTACTCCCAAAACCTAAACCTTGATGACTGTGAATGAATTGGGGTATCTCTTTCAGGCTGTAAAAACGAGAGATTTTGAATTTACACCTAGTGAAAATATAAGAGGTGGGTAATCTGCTTTCCTAACTAGACCCACTGGGAATGACATTCTATAAAACTTATTTTTGTAATCTCAGCTATGCAAAGAGGTCAATGTTAATAGTACGTCCTTTGTTCTTTTTTTTCTCAAGTTGAAGAACCTTCTGTGCAGAAATGTTAAGTAAATTGCTCAGAGTCCTAAGATCAGCAAATGATAGACTCAGGATTGGAAACTAAACAAGTAGATTTCAGAGTTCTTTTGTTGAGACATCAGTCTTGCTCTGTGACACTTCAAAATGGCTGAGAACAACAATGTGAGCTATTCTATCTAAATAGAAACATTTCTCAAGAAACAAAGTCCAGACATGAGGCTAAAAGGAAAGTAGATGGGATTGAAACACAGCTTTAGATGCTAAGCATCTAGGAACCAGGATACCCCTGTATTATCTTGCACTAACCTTACTGACAAAAATCTGAATGGATGGCAATGCTTAACAACTCAATATAACTCAGAAAAACTGTTCTGCAGCATCTCGTTAAAGAGTAACCATCCGCCTCACGGAAGAGCATAACAAGGAAGTCTTCTAATAACAGTGCTTTAAAACAATATCTGCATTCTTATAATTGTAGGGTACTTGAGATTATGCCTCTTCACAGTATTTCTTACTTAGGGCTTGCCCTTTCTTGAGTGAGGTCAGGAAGAGTGGCATTTTGGCTAATTTGAGAAGATGAGGCCTTGCTAGGAACATCAGTCATTAGTGTGATGGAAGCAAGTCCTTGAGAACTGTTGGTGTATACTACAGAATGCAGTCAGAGTCAAGAGGCTAACAATCTTCACTCTGCTAAATAGTACCTGAATAGTATTTCCCTCCAATTATGGTAGAAGCCTGTCCTAGAAGACAAAATAAAGGGACCTTATGTGGGCACAAGGCTCCTTAATATCTACCTACCTTCATTGAATCATGGTGGTCTGGTAAATCATCAGAAATCTTGTTAACACAGAGAGCTGTGGGTAGGGAGATTTCTCATCTCATGACACCACCAGTTAAAAAGACACCAGCTAAGAAGAATGCATATATTAGTAGTATTTGCTTCCTTCTGAGTGATTGCTATGTTGATTTGGCATCAATTGCCTTCCAAGTTCTTTGTCTTATGTCACATGCTTAGTAGCCCTTATTATTGTCTGCACTGTAGCCAAGAGAATTAAAAAAAAAAAGTGGAAAACTAGAGGAAAAGAGCTCAGATAGCTGTTAGCGACTTATTAACCAAACAAAATCCAAAAGGAGTAGGCAAAGGAGATTAGTTCCATAGCTAGTAAACAAGAATAGTGAGAATATATTAAAAACACAGACCTATCTTATCTCCCACTGTGGGAGAAGTTGTGTCCATATAAAATTCATGTCAAAGGCATAAAGCCTAGCAGAACTGTATGAGAGAAAGCCTTTATGAAAGTCACTGAGGTAAGATAAGTCACACTGTATAGATGAGCCTTGAAAGAAAGGGACCTTGCTCTCTTGAGAAGTGCTCTGTGCGAAGACAATTCTGTGCAAGCCAGACGGTGCCTTTTCCCTGACTGAGCCCCATTGACATATCTTGACCCGAGGGAGACTGCTCTTTTGCAGTATTTTGAGACTACAATTTTCTGTTATTTGAGTTCTTCAGTTTGAATGCTTTTAGTGCGTTTTCTTTACTCTTTTTGCTGTATTGTGCCTAGTCAGTGATTCAACTATACCAGAAAAAAAAAAGTGAATTGAGAGGTAATTGATAAGCTAGAGGATTCATCTTTCATATGTGAATTATTGTGGGCACTCCACAGAGATTTCCTGTACACACTCTGGAGTGGAATAGCCTCATGGCCTGGAGAAACACCTTCATAATTAACATTAACACACAAGATCAATGTATCACTCAGTGCCAAATGCTTAACTTATTTCCCTTTCAAATGACTCCATTTAGTGCTAGCGATGATCCCTCTGCTACTCATTTTGTGTGTACTACTACCAGCAGCCCAATTTTGAGAATAATTAAACAATCTCATTCACAATCGATTTTTAATTAAAATTCTTTACTCTATTTCCATGGCACAGGTATTGCCTGTGCTTTCCAGATGAAAAGGGAGAACTTTGGGTAGAGATAATGAGCGTTTAATTCAGTGCACACAGTGGGACCTATGTGCAGTTTCTGGTAAACTTTATCTTAATTCAGTGCACACAGTGGGACTTCTGTGCAGTTTCTGGTAAACATTAGCCTTTCGGCTTTAACTCGCTTATGTGTCCATCATCCTAAACCAAGATTTTCCACACCCTCCATCTTAGCAATTTTAAAAATACATTTGCCAGAAATCTTCTAAAGGGCAGATGGAAGGAAGGCATTATTTCCAGTGAGTGAAATGACCTCACAAAGCATGCCTACTGAAATGAAATTCTACCAGTCGGGGTGCCACCAATTAGCTTCAATGACTAGCTCTTGGAGCTAAGACAGTAGAATAACTTCAGAAAAATTCGTTAGATTGATTAGTCCAATTAACTCAGATTCTGACACAGAAAACCAAGCAGGAAACCCCTGCTGGGTCCAAGAAATAAATAAAAGGCTCGCCCCTGGCCTAGACTGCATAAACATGAGGAGCCCATGGAAGAGTTCCCATGGCGTAAGAACACAAAGACAGGCTGGGAAAGGACCAATGTCAGGACTGGCTGGAGGGGCAAACAAAGGGCAGAATTAGGGACTGCTAGGAAGGCAAAAAGCCTAAAGGGAGCTCCGGAAAAAAGGGCTCTTTGGCAGGCCTTGAGGCCAAAGAGCTGGGAAAGAAATTTGCAGAGTATTCAAGAAAACCAAGACAGAAAAGATCTGACTTGAGAAACATGGCTTTCTTTGTCCAAAACTGGTAATGAGATCATTCCTTTCTTTTTTTGTTTCTGTGAAAAACAAATGGAGTAAATGAGAAGGGAAATTTTCCATGTAAAAAGATTACTGTTCAAAAACGGATTGTGTATCTCATCAAGGTTGCCCTTTATAGATGTGTTTAAAACAGACAGTTCCCATCTCTGTCCTTTTCTTCTTATATTTATTTCATATTTACTTATATATTTACTTGGACAATCACTTCATTAAATTCTTAAGTGATAGAGACAGAACCCAGATCTCATCATGCTATAATGGTGTTATATCGCAGAGCACCATCCAGGAGCCTTATTTTATTCTATTAATATGTAACTACTAAGTGTTCGGGGTTGGTCTGGTGCTGTGTATCCAAATCATAAATTCTGATCTCTAAGATCTGGTTGCCTCCATAGGACTGAATTCTCATGTAAACTGTCTTTTGTTATGTAAACCATGCTCCAGAATTCAAAGCTATTGGTTAAATAAAAGTGCCACAGCCAATTAATTACTGGGGAGAATAAAGGTAGGTGGGGTTTCAGTTACTGGGCTGGGCACTCCAAGTAGGGACCATGAGAAGGAAAAGAAAGAGAAGAAGAAGGAGAATGAAGACAAAGAGAGGAGGAGGAGGACGAGAGGGAGGAGGAGGAAGAGAAGGAGGAGGAGGAGGAGGAAGAGGAGGAGGAGGAGGAGGAGGAGGAGGAGGAGGAGGAGGAGGAGGAGGAGGAGGAGGAGAATAGATAGACCATGAGCACATGGCTAAGAGAAGTACATCTTGAGAAGCAAAAAGGCAGCCCTGGCAAGACTGAAATAACAAGTAACTTGGGGAGCACAGCTGGGAATTAGTCAGTCTAGAGCATAAGAAAAGTAGATTAAGGATAGTTGTCATTAATTGTGCTAAATTGATTAAATAAATCAATAGGATTCAGTCTCAGTTATTGAGGGGGGCTGGCTGGGTCATATTAAGAACTAATAGAATAATTATTAATCCTTTACAACAACAACTAAAGCTATAGATTTTTATCCTGCCTTGAACTGAGTATCTATAGTAACAGTTTTAGACACTGCAGGTACTTCTGTAATCCAGGCTAATCTTACCATCTTCTGTATATTTAGGAATGAAAATTAGAGTCTGTTTATACACATGGCAGTTCTTCATCTTCTCAATACTTAGATGCTTCTGTATTTGTCTTCTTAGCCATTCAAAGAGACTCAGACATCAACGAAATATCAATGTCTTTTACCTCTTCTTAATTTTTCTCTTTCAGGGAATCAGGCTTTGACCTCAGAGTTGGCTCAAGGTAGCACTCTCAAAATTATTTGTTCTTAGCAGTCGGTTTCCTACATGATAAGGGCAGGGTTTTCACGAAGCCACATAAATCATTTTAGCAGGGCAGGCCAGGTCTTTTCTAAGCTAGCATGATGAAGAAAAAAGAAAGGAAAAGAGAGAGAGAGAGAGAGAGAGAGAGAGAGAGAGAGAGAGAGAGAGA
>JADRCD010207064.1:23544-34575 GCA_019843815.1 Montemys delectorum
GAGAGAGAGAGAGAGAGAGAGAGAGAGAGAGAGAGAGAGAGAGAGAGGAAGCAAAGCGAAGCAAAGGGGGGGAAACCCTGTAAGATAAATCCAGAAGATTCCCATAAGCAGGAAAATCAGGCATGACATTTGTAATTTCCCAGTTACTAAACCAAAAGAGAAAATAAAAACAAATGGCATCATCAACATACTAGTCACTATTTGAAAGCATATATAGAGTAATAGAGTTCATAGACAAGTCACAATAGCAACGAAAAGACACCCTCAACCACAAAGAACAGCAGCCCATAGGATGCCAAAGCCAATCTCTGTGGAGACACTGATCATGAGCAGACAGCCACAAACAGAGAAAATGTGAGGAAGTCCAGGATATTTTTCAGTTCTTGGAAAGGAAGTCATTAGGATGTTAATCAATTTTCCTATGAGTTCATTAATAATGGTATCTGGTTGCATGTAATCTGTAAATTATAAGAAGATGAAAACTAAGGAGTAGGTGTTTTGAAAGACAGAAGAAACATTGGAGCTTTAAAAAAAATCCTCTTTAACAACTTAAAGATTAACAAAAATTCCCTTTATGCATGCACATGGGAAGTAAGTCAGATAAAACGATTACTAATTGCCAAAAACTGCATCAAGTGCTTACTCTGTAGCATGCTTTTTCCTGTACATTTTATAAAGATGATTCCAAGTAAGACAATGCCATTTTAATGCTCTGAATTTCATCAGCATTTTGTAGAAAACATAATTAATAAATAAATGTTATAAACAAGAAAAGTACGATCATCAAGAATTAAAATACTCCAGTTCTAGGTGACAAATAAAAATAGCAAACAACAAAGCCATAGTGTAAAACTATTATAGTCTTTATATTAGTGAATTGTAATAATTAACATTGTATATAATGAAGAAATGTGGGGGAATATGTGTGTGCGTGCACATACATGTTGGTATGTGTGTGTGTATGACAAAGATGAACTTTTTGTGTCATTTCTAGGTAGCTACCCACATTATTTATTGAGACACCCTTTCTCATGGAACAGTAGATTAAGAGGGTCTGGCAAGTGAGCTCCAGGTATCAACCTGTTTGTGTCTCCTTAATGATAGAATTACATATGTGCACCAAGACACCTGGAGATTTTATATGAGTGCTGGGGATCAAATTCAGGTCCTCATGGTTGTAAACAAGTAATTTACTAACTGAACTACCTTCTGAGACCAAGGAGAAACAGATTTTTCTAGTTCAAAAGGTTGTAAGTTGAATCATGGTGGTATTATAAAGTGTGTGAATCTGGTAAGGCAAATTAGTATAGTTTGTTAATTTCTTTATCTGCAAAATAAAGAGACCACTACGTACTATGTGAGTTAAGTTAAAGAAGGCAATATAAGCATAGCATACAGCATGTATGTGCAAAGTAATAATGCTGACAGTAAGTTTATACAATTTTGTTTATTCAACAACTTACAAAGTACTACTCAATAAATGACGAGCAGTAGCACATTTTAGAGATTCTGGCACACTGACAGTCAAATGCGGATAGTATTTTCTCTGCTCTTTCTTGATTTTTTTTGTAATATAAGGAATGTTTACCAGCATCTAAACTAATGAAAGGAAGAATGAAGGAAAGAAAGGAAGAAAGAAAGAAAAGTAAAAAGAAAGAAAGCAGATTAAGAGGTGACAATTTAAAAAAGAAATTTAATTAAAGGAAACCACAGTCCTGTTTAAACATTTTCTTAATTAAAAGTAAACTTTGGAAGGAGGGCATTATAATTATTCTTACAAAGCTATCTGACTCCTTTTAGAAATGAAGTCAATGATAAAGCTAAAATCTACAGCAGTAGTCTCATAGTCTGTTATATGAAAATGAAATATCTATGTATGTCGAGAAGTCTTAAAGTGTGACAGTATTAGTTTAGTGAGATGTAATTCAAGATAATTCTGAATACTTGAAGTTTCATTAACATCCTATACAGTCTTATCCACCTAGTGTTTTTTTAATTGAGAAAAATTTGCTTGCTGGTTTCTTCTGCTATGTGACTTAAATTCCCATTAGTCTGACAGAATTGTCAGCCTATGAAAATTGGCCTATTTTCTCCCATAACATGTTTATAATAAGTTTGATTTTTGAGATGATCTCACTCTTGAGACAGAAAAAGAACAGCTTAGCTGTGGTAAGGATGGACCTACAGTAGAAGGGGTAACATACCTTACCAATAGGGTAAGCAAAAAAAAATATGGGGGCTCCTTAAAGGTCTGGAGAACAAATGAAGTTATATATAAACTAGGTAAAATTTTGCTTTATAAAATACTTCAGCTAAAGTACATGTCTACAAAGGCTTGAAAGGAACTAAACGCCTAACGAAATCTTATAAAATGTAAGATTGAGAATGAATGTATAGTATTTTAAACTTTAGGGTAAAGTCTCAAATTCCCCATCATGAACTTGACCTCCTGCCTTTTACAGATGCATCCATACTGTCCTCCATTCCATTTTATTTCAAAGCCAATGTCTTTGCTAGCTCTGCTTATAACTATAACCACTCCTCTGTACCAGCTTGGTTATCCCAGCACAAATATAAATGCTCATTTTGGAGAGAGATCATCTGTGCAGGAACTGACTATATAGTCAAGGCAGGTCCTGAACTTCTGGTCCTCCTCACTCAACCTCCTGAGCATAAATACTTGAGATGCATGCCACTCTTCCCAGGGAGATATCTTCACTTTTAGAACTATGTATGTAATTCTCCAACAGAGTAACTATGTGCCTCTTGTGACTCCCTCAATTAATTAAAACTAGGTAAAGTTTAAAATTCAATTATTAGTCATACTTAGCTTAATTCTAGAATTCCATAGCTACCTACAGCCTGTGTGTATAAGAGCTGATAAAAATCTGTCACCATGCTAATTTCTATGGGACACTACAGCTCTTAACTTGCATGTTCTTTTTGTGTTTGCCCTTTTTGTTTGTTGGTTTGTATTTGTTTTTTCTTTCTTTTGTTTCAAATACTATTCTTGTAACCTGTCCATGTCTATCCCATGGAAACGTCTGTTTTGTTTCTTGCTTTATTTCTAGTACTCACAGCAATCTTAGAAAATAAGATAAATGCCCTTGAACAAGAAAACAAAACGTATTAACACAGAAACTTCATTATGCTCTCAAACACAAAGACACAGAGAGAGAGAGTGAGGGGGAGAGAGGGAGAGATGGGGAGAGAGGGGGAGAGAGAGAAGAGGGGGAGGGGGAGAAGGAGGAGGAGGAGGAGGAGGAGGAGGAGGAGAGTCAGTTACAATTCTTCTCCATTCTGGGAATTTCAAAAATGTCAAAACACTGTAGCAGTTTATCTGTTGCTTGTAATTGGCCAAATACCTTGGATCCTGAAAAACGTTTAAGATTATGTTTTCTAATAATCCTTTGTCCTCCTAGCTTGAGTAAGAAAAGGGGTGTGTTAAGGTTTGTCAGAGAAGTCTACCAACTGAAGGTGTTTTCTAAATCTAGGTTATTGTAGATACATTTAGATGATAGCCACCAGCCAATGTCTCTATATGCATTTGCACAAAAGATTTTATCATTTTAAAATTTTGTATGATTTTGTAATAACAGAAATATGAAATGGAATAGGATGGATTGCCACCCCCCACCATGATCATTGTTTACATTGCTTAATGAAGAACTCTGAAGTACTGGGTAGGACACGTCTCTTAAAGATTCTGTGTAACATTTCTGCACTTGATTTATCAAATCATGGAAGGGGCAATCCAAGGCAGAGCTCAGAACACTTGCACAGTGAGGAGTGACAGGAAGGTGCCTTCGTCATTTGTGAAAATGTACAATCATTAGAGCTCATGCTTATTCAAAATATAACCCAAAAGAACAGATAAGATGTACCTGCAAGACTAAATTCACCAACCACAATTTTATCTGCATTTGCCTTTTGGGAAATTAATACTCTCTCTCCTTCCCATCACCTTCCACTCAAGCATACCTTTGCTGAAGTAATTATTTTTAAATAACTACAGGCTTTTTATGCTACTGTAAGGAGTCTTTGTTTTCTATGTTACATTATAAAGCAGTTTAGCTTCTACTAGTAAATTAATTTGTATAAGAATTTTTACTTCAAACTATTGTTATTTCAATGGAAACTAATGTTTGAATATATTGGGATATATACTTTGGAAAAATTAAAAATACATTTTAATGATATGTGTCATGTATGTAATTTTTTACATTGTGACCATTTTGAGATTAAAGAGATGTATTATCTAATTTTGCTTTATATTCTTCAAGCAATCGAGCATCCCCCAGGGCATGACTTTTAAAAAAAACATGATTTTTTTATTCAATGCCACATGTAAAGCTGCCAATAGCTTCCACATATGTTAAAATCCTCATTATATATTGCTAGTTCAATATACACACATACACACATATATAAATAATACAAATATTGTATATACTTATGTATGAACAGTATATATATTTTTTAAAAAATATTTTCATACAAATCCATACTATATATTATTATATAGAGCTGGAGAGGAGTCTTGACTGTTCATGCAGAACCTCTTGTGTTGTGTGTAAGTGTGTATATAAGTATATTTTACTTATACTGAGAGTCTTACTGTGCATATCTGTGTATTCATCCAGTTACATTTGACATTCATAACTTCCCTTCTCTGTCCATACTTTCTTCTGGAACAAGTTAGACTTTATTTAATAAGCATTAATCCATTTGAATATGTCCACAAATTCAGTTCTTTCAGCATTTACCTTATTTTTTGAGCTTACAATTTTCCCTAATGTTGAGTTCGTCTATGAAATGCAGGTTAGTACAAAGCATGCAAGATAACCCCTCCCCCAAACTGTGCTCTTTTGATTGAAGTAAATCAGATTCTCACTCTCAAGTCTTCTCATTGTCTGTATATATATGAAAAAAGCATTTACTGATTTCTAAAAACTTTTATCAATTGGTTGCTTTATAAAATTAAAATGACAAATATGATCTCATATGTGTTGCTGTGTTTGAACTAGGAAGCATATGAGAAGAGTTTTGCCTGCATGAAGTGTACTATCCATAGTAATCACAGAGCAGTTTTCTTCATCTGGACACCTTCTTCCTTCTCTGCCATGTGGTTCTCATTGTCTTAACTCTTGTTTCAACCATGCACAGTCAGCTCTGTTCTTTGTTATGCCCACTCACCTGTAGTTTAAGGGGCTACCCAGAACCAAATGCTTTATGGTCCTCTTACACTGGAGTGGCAGGTGAAAATGGCCTGGGACAGGAACTAGAAACTTACATCCATTCTTCACCTTTCCTCTCATGAGTAATCTACTCCTGTAGCCCTGAGTTTTAGCACTCTACCCCAAGTTCAGTTATTTGTTCCTGACATATACGTACCATGCCTAGAATTGTGCATTCTGGTCTGTAACACAATTGCCTCTCCAGATTCCGTTATGCTAGCCCCTTGAAGCTTTATATGGATAGCACCCTGAAAACCATTCTGTATCGCTATTTTAAGCACAGAGTGTTGTGTAGGGCTTATATTAAGCAAATTGACAAGGTATTGTGAGTCCAATGTATAAACAATAAAATAAGACTTCTCATGCCTATTTATCTATCATCTTTATCATGTAACACCACAAAGTTGAAATATCCCTGTCATTTTTAAAAATCTTTTATTTGTGGTTAGTAGACTCTAATTGAGATAGTAAATAACAAGTACTTCTTCTTCAAAAATATAAATTTAACAATAAGCCTGAGAACTGCTGTATAGTCCATTATTATTGACTAAGACTAAGACAATATAATAGCTCTAGTAAAAACCATTGGTCAAAGGAATTTTTATAAGTTGCCTGTTTAATAAAACCATGAATTATTAGATGGTTTGAGCTACTCCAATCAAATGCTTAACTCCATTATTTTTACTCAATATACATGAAGAGGAATGTGTGTATGTGTCTTTCTGTTTTGTTCTATAAAACCTTTGTCATGTACAAACCACACCTATTGATTAATAATTTACTATAGTGTATAGTTTGAGTCAATATTACAATGATGTTTTGCCAAAATTCTCACAAGTGATACTCCTCCAAACCACATGTTCGAGAAATTATTCAGTTTTTTTAAATGAGTACAAAAAGTCTACAAGAAGATTAGTTACTTGATAGAAAGAATGTGGTAAGCAAAGTGATGGAGCTAGGACCTACAAACTCTAGCTATCTGAGTCCCAGTGTTGATGGGATTCCCGTATCTTTCAACCATGCAGTCTAGCCTATCAGCCAGAGTTTCAGGCTATAATAACATGAGCGTCTCATCCTGGACTCATTCTGTGGCCTGCTGTATATCAGAAGCTCTATGTACAGTTCTCAATAACTCCAGACAACCATGATAGCCAGCCAATTCCACCCCGTCCTGGAATGTGTTGGCTGCCTCAGCAAATGCTCTGGGTTCTTGTGAGTAATCATTCCTTAGAATAAAGTTGATCCCAACCACATTTTCTGTGTATCTGATGTAATGAAAGTTATGTATGACCTTTCATGTAACAGAAATGCTGCTAATTATTAAAGTACTTTGAGTTCAGTCACCAACCATCTTCCTCTCAGTTCTAGGTTTGTTCCCATAGGTTTCATATAGAAATTCTATTTTGAGGCTTTTTTCTGATGGGAAATAAAGCAAGGAGTCTGATGAATCCAAGCTATAGTTTATCTTAGAGATCCCATACACTTCCTTCCAAATCTCTGTTTTTAAAGGGTAGGAGTACTGAAGGGATAGTTTCATTTTCCTCCAAGGATTAAAAACAGATTCATTTCATATGTACATATGTCTATGCACATGCTGTGAACTTTACTTTGAAGCAATCACTCACTGGAATGTCTGTTAGCTGAGAAGGAATTTATTTAAAGCTAGCGATAGGGTGGTCCTCTGGCTTTACAGGCTTCTAGCATTCGTTAAATCTCATCAGTCTGCTGGAAAAGTGAGGCTCAATGGCTTTTATTTCTTGTCATATTTACATGTGATACTTTAGAACATAAGGTACATAGAAATGTAGCTTGGGGTACTCACCCTGTAAAGTGGACAGCAGTATCAGTGGACAGCTCTGGTTTTAAAGATTGTCTTGAAATATTTGGCAAGTAAAGTTAAAGTTAGGATAACAATTGATAAAATAGGGACTGGCATGATGTCCTAGCACTTAGGAATTTACAGGGAGTTGGAGTTGTGTTCCTAGCACTCTTTTCAGGTGGATGAGTCACAAATGTCCATAACTCTACTAGCTCCAGATGATTCCAGAGAGAGAGAAAGAGAGAGAAAGAGAGAGAGAGAGAGTCAGAGACAGAGACAGAGACAGACAGAGACAGAGAGACAGAGAGAGAGATTTTAAAAATTGATAGAAGCAGGTTATCCTTGCCCTCCTCCTTCTTCTCCATGGTTGATGAGCACTGAATACAATTTGTCCTATAATTATCTCTCTCCTACATAAAGTAGATGATGCTTTGTTGAACTGATGACATCGTTCACTCTACTTGCATCTCACTTCCCTCTTCTGTCCAAGGCAGCATCTTTGTAAAATTAGAAATAAATCCTTTATTACTGACACTCCCAAAATGTATTCTTTCCCCCACCTCATTTCTAAGGCCTAAAAGCCACAGTGGGTGTTTGTTTGTTTTCTGAAGGAGTGGCAGGTAAGGGAGGATGAAAATGAAGAGTCTTCCTTTGATGAAGAGTTTCTATTTAAATGCAGGCACTTTCCTTGCTTTCTTGGATCAACTAGCCCTTGCAGTTATGTAAATTCAGAAACAATAGAAATTAAAGCAGAAAGAAAGAGAGTACCCTGAGCAGGGAAGAAACACAGTGGAATGCCACAACATTACCTTAAAATAAGAAAAGTGAAGTAGAATGCGGGTTAAAAATAGAATGTGTAAAGAACAGTCTTTTCTTTAGACCCCGTATTGAGCAAGGACCTGTTGCCTCTCTTAGGACACTTTCTGTGTTACCCCCACACAATCTACATAGTAGTCTGCTGATTGCAAGGTGTGGGGTGGCTGTCTTACAGAAGAAAAGCAATCCTGGAGAAGTGATGAGTTAACTGGAAGTGATAATCAAAGAACTTGAAATCAGAACTTACAAAACCCACTTTGTACTTCATTTACTTGTCATGTCCTTAACTCATCTCTTCCGAATGGAGTCTTACTAGCCTCTTTAATAACCACTAGCAGAAAGGCTGTGTAGGATATTCACGAAATTCTACATCTAAAGTATCATAGTCTTCCAGTGGGGCTACATCTACTGAAGTTTGATTCCTGTATTGCATCTACAAGGATATATGGGAAGAGGGAAAATATAAAGAGACACCTGTACTCCTCCTTCAGCTGCCAGGAAAGCACTTTTTATGCTCATTTAAAATTAATGTTTAAGAGGCTTGCACAAGTCTGTATTGAAGCTGGTCCCATCAAAGAAAAGATTCAAGTTTCCACTGTGTGCCAATCAAGGAAATGGTCATAGCTACCAAGCACAAAGCAAGGAAGTGTCAAGGGGACAATCTTAGAGTACACAAGCCTATCCTTTTTTAAGAAATAAAGATTTTTTTTTTTTTAAATTCACTTTCCTCAGACTAGACTCATGCAAGCAAAGAGAAAAAAAAAAAAAACCAGCTTGGAATGAGGTTCTCTTCTCCCAAAGATGGATGGTTAAACAGTATTATAGCTAAATCTGCTTATAGTCTAACTTATATCTCCAAGCTTCCTATAAACTGTCAAGTGTATAAACTGTCAAGCGTACGTAGAATACACAAGGACAATGGGAAGCAAGTCAGGCTTCTTTCTACACCCTGATCTACTAGACTATAAATAAATCCATTTTCTGTTTACCAATTTCTGTTTCCTAATTCCTTTGAAATACAGAAAAAACAAAACAAAAAAAAAAAACAAAACAAACAAAAAAAAAACAAGGTAGCAAGTTTACAAATCTAAGGGCATGGTAACAATCTGTGCCCATGTTTCCATGGATTCCAGGTAAATTGGAAAAGTAAAATAGTCTATAGTTTAGACTTCATTTCAAGGAAACTACACTGTGCGCTGTGGCTTGTGGGTTCTTTATAAGAATCCTACTTCAAAGTGAAACAAATCCCTCCCAGGGGAAGAGGAAATTCAGGTAATAAACTTGCTCTGTACTTCCAGGCTGAAAGCTATTATGCTATACAAACGACCCCATATTCATCCGGCTTACAGCAAATGGAATGAAAGCAGCATAATGACGACCAGTCATATTTTCCTAAGTGCCTCATCATGAATTATAAGACGGTGCTAACAGTGGTTCTTTGCTTGTATGATGATGGTCACCAATCATCCTTTCAGATGCAGGTCTCTGTGAGGGCTTTATGTTTGTGCATCACAAGTCTTTCCTTGAGCACAGTTCTTCCCTTTATCACTTTGAAGATGTGATAAGTGATTTGTAAAAAATCAAAGAAACACTATTTCTGGTACTAGCATTCTGGCAACTACTCTGTTTTGGATGGCTGCACAAAACCTATTTGCTCAGTCAATCTAATCTTTTAGCTGGTCACCAATAAATACGAATATTTCAATGACACTCCAGTTTGCTAATAGGACTAGGATAACTTGCAACCTCAGGATTCACAGGCCGAAAATGTGGCCAAAGATTACATCATGTGCTGGATGGTGATGGCGCACGCCTTTAATCCCAGCACTTGGGAGGCAGAGGCAGGCAGATTTCTGAGTTCGAGGTCAGCCTGGTCTACAGAGTGAGTTCCAGGACAGCCAGGGCTACACAGAGAAACCCTGTCTCGAAAAAAACAAACAAACAAAAAAAACAAAAAAACAAAAAAACAAAACAACAAAAAAAGAATACATCATGTAAGATACTTTAATTTATTTTTTAAAAAATGGAAGAACAAGTCATTTGGAAACTCAGAAAGCCATAATCATTTCAAAGCAAATTTAACTTTCCCCTTTCTTCCCTATTCAAGGGATAATTGTCTTATCAAAGCCACCTTTCCTCATAGTTCCTTCCTCGTGCTGTTGCTCCACACCCTTTTACACTTCACATTTCAAAAGCATCCAAACTTTCTTTTTAGCCTGTATTGACACTAAAATAGATTCAAACTACATTCTTCTAGGATATAAAGTTATCTTGAAAGTCCTTAAGAGACTCACAGGTAGAAGAGGTAAGCTAGATCATCACCACAGTCATATAAACACACAAAAATTAAAATATACCAATGATGTCACTCCTATTGCTGAAGCTCTGACATTATCCACTTAGAAGAGGCAAGCTCTTCAAGATATAGGTCTAAGCATGCACTTCTGGAAATGGACTTCGATAGCTCAGACAGTGATTGTGGGGACTGACAAATAGGCTGGGGTGAAATTGTAAAGCTTCTCCTGTGTAATCTCCAACAAAGTACAGACAGTGTGTATCAGGAGAGACCCTTTTCCCAGTCTTCTACAATTATAGAGCTGAAAGAGAATTAATACTTCAATCCATAAATCACTTCAAAAGCTAGATACCACACAATGAAATCAACCATGAGTAAATGAATTGAACAGAAGTTTTAAAGATGAATTACAAATAAGAAAAGCATATTGGATTTTTGCTTTATGTTTCCTAGGCTGGTCTCAAACTCCCTATGTCTGTATGTATGTATGTCTGTATGTATGTATGTCTGTATGTATGTATGTATGTACGTATGTATGTATGTATGTTCTCAGGATGGTCAAGAACATCCTGAGATATTTCTGCTTCCAGTTTTGCAGCACTACATCTAGGACCCAGGGTTTACTGCATGGTAGTCAATTACTCTGCCAGCTAAGCAACTTCTTCCACCAATAATGAAAAACAGAAAAGAAAGAAAAAGATGCTCAGCTTTACTATTGATCATGGAAATGGAAATTAGAAGTACCTTGAAATTCTATCCCACTCTAGCCAGATTAGCCATTCTCACAAAAACATACAGAAAATCCTGGAGCAACTGTGGGGCCAGGAATGGGGGTATTTCTTATGCACTACTACTGCTGTAAC
>JADRCD010207064.1:34585-46720 GCA_019843815.1 Montemys delectorum
ACACTATTTTCTACAGGAGGCAATATGTGCATTATTCCTTTGAATTTACTGTGCTCAAATAAGTATATCCTATGAGTTAACAAATGACACACTAAAGAGTACAGAGCAGAAGGATATTTGAAGAGCACAGAAAGATGATTGAGGCCAATGTTTGTCATGACTGGTATGTTAATGGCTACTTGTCTCGAATTGTGTGCTTTTTCTCTAATATGGGACACAGCACCATCTCCCATCTCCACTCTGAGCAGTCAGAATATTGAAAAAATCATATTCATACCTGGAATTCCCTTCAAAAGAATAAAATTCCAGTGAAAGGCAAGAATGTGAAATTTAGCAAGTGTATCACTGTGGAATGTTGTGTGAGGTGCTTTGGATGTTTAATAAAATCAATAAAATTCTAAATGATTATTCGGTGTTAAAGAGAGCATTCCTCACTTTCTGGAAAAGGGGAAATTCAGGGAAAATGTTTCACAAACAAGATACTGACTTAATTTTGGGGGCGTTTTGAATTGTTGCTGCATAGAAATTTGAAAACTGATTTCTTACCCTACTAATGTGGGGCATAAAAAGAGTGCACACATATGCTACCCAGGAGAGGGAAAGGCAAAATTAGAAGGAGATGAGGAGGATTTGAAGATCAATTACACTTGGAGTTCAAGTAGGTCCCAAACAGTGGCTGAGGACCCCAGACTTTAGCTGAAGTGATTTACACTTGACAAATATTAAGTACATAGAAAAAGAAAATGATTTTATAAGAAGAAAACATGCAATGCATTTATTTTCAGTCAAATGAATCTGAGATATCTATGAAATATCTACATATAGATTGCCAAAAAGTCAGATAGAAATAGGATTCTGGGGAAGGGGAGTCAATAGCAATTACTCATAATCATTTGAATGTCTTCTCCAGCATGTAGGTAGTAGATGAAGGAGGTGGAAGAAATATCTATGAACAAAAATATACGCTACTGTGATTTTAATCTGTCTTTCCTTCTGTTCTCTGTTTCATATAACAGCAGGCAAGCATGCCATTAACGATAAACAACAAATCATCTCAAAGATTCAGGCACCTGCTGGCTCTGAAGACCACTTTATACTCATGGTCATGGTTTCTCATGGTGATGACTTAACTTTGCGTTCTTCCCTGAGCAAACTGTAAACTCTGGAAAGCAGGCTGTATATACTGTCTATCTGGCACAGAAAGTACATCCATCTAATACATGATAAATGGCAAATAAAGACTTGGTAGAGTCAGTGGTGGAGGGCAGAATGTGAGGACCAGGAGAGACTCTCAACTTATGCAAGTCACATTGCAACTTATGCAAGTTCAACTTCTGACAGGCAGCAACTTTTGAGGACAGCAATTATCAAAATAAAATGTAAAACCAAGCAACTTAAAAAAGGGCTTCAAAGCTGTATAACATTGAAGTGACCAGAAGCCATGGTTTTTATAATAGTCAAAAGCTGGTATATCCCATATATATATGAATATGCATATATAACAAAAATCTTCTAGAATTCTATCAATTATTTTAAATAGTTATATATACATTATGCAATATTGAATACTATACTGAAGTGGTATGTGGATACTTAAATTTTATTAGATGATGAATATGCCAATTGTTAAAATCAATTACCTTGAATTATTAAAATTAATAATTAACACTGTACAAAAATCAATTTATACTTATTTTAAAAGTAGCTTAGGTATACACATACATTAAAATAGTTTCGTAAATCAGATACAGTCATTTAAAATGGAATATTTTATTTCCTAAACATGACATTTAAAGCCTTATAACCTGGCTATGATCGTATGTACATCCATGTCAGGCATTATACAATTCATATTCCACATAGCACATACTCTACTGGAAAAGATGTGGGAGATTTCTCCTTGAGCAAATTTTTTTCTTCTATTTTTTTTCAGTTTACATTATTTTAAATTATGTGCATGTGTCTATTTGTGGGTAAGTACAGATAAATGCAGGTGCCAATGCAGGCGATGAGAAGGCATAAGATTCCTTGGGGTTGAAGTTAGAGGCAGCTGTTAGCTGCCCTATATGGCTTCTGGGAACTACACTCAAGAAGCAATAAGCTTTTTATCAGCTGAATCATCACTCCATCCTTAAAAATTTCATTTTTAACCAAAATAATAGAGCTTAAATGGGTCCAAATGAGTCAATGTATTTATGTCTTTGATGATAATCCAAAAAAAAAAAAAAAATACCAAAATGGATGATTGTCTCAATTCCAACATCCTTCCTAGTAAGGATAAGCTAAACTTACCATTACACACCAACCTTTATGGATATAGACATTTCATACTGTTTAAACACCCAGGGGTATCGACTTGGAATGTGTTCTTCCTAGATATAGCAGAAACAAAAATTACCTGTTTAGAAATTTTATTGATCAAATGAAATAATAGTTTTTTATGTAATTCAAATACAAATGTATTAGAATTATGCTCTATATTTGCATTTCCATTCTTGTTACTCATCTATTGCAGTCAACAAGAATGTAAACAGGAAAAAAGTGGAGGAAAAACATTTAAGCCAAGGTAGTTGTATCCAAGTTGCTATGTTCATGAACGCGGTATCAGGCTTCCTTCCCCAAGAAATGCTCTAGATCTTATTTTCAGCTACTAGTTACTTCCATCCGAAGTGTTCTTTCAACTGTTTTCTTTCTACCTTTTCTGCCCAACTATTATAGTAAACTAGTATCTATACACCTCAATTCTAAGAAAGTTGTTATATACCATTCAGGAGTTTAAACAGTTTTTCTTGCCATTTACATTTAAACAAGGTCTGAGAGATATTTTACATAAGCTTGAAGACCTTGAATTGTTGAGTCTCAACCTCCCCAGTCACTTTGCACTGTCAATCTGGATATTTTCTATCACTCCCTAGCAAAGACCACCTCCCAAGAATCCTTTGAAGAAATACCTCCCCTTCTGGGACCAGTTCCTTTACCTCTAATGCTTCAAGGTTTGACACTTACTGATGCTATGATGTGCTTGCAGATGGGAGCCTAGCATGGCTGTCCTCTGAGTGGCCCTATCAGCAGCTAACTGAGACAGATGCAGATATTTACGCCCAATCATTGGACGGAAGTTGAAGATCTCTATGGTTGAATTAAGGGAAAGATCGAGGAACCTGAAGGGGAGTGCTACCCCATAGGAAGACCAGCAGTCTCAACTAACCTGGACACATGGGAGCTCCCAGAGGCTGAGCCAATCAATCAGGCAGCATACACTGGCTGGTCTGAGGTCCCTGTCACATATACATTAGAGGAATGCCTGGTCTGGCCTCAGTAGGAAAAGGATGTGCCTAATCCTCAAAAGACTGGAGGCCTTAGGGAAGGGGGAAGAGTAGCTGGGGGTGGCATGGAGGGAGCACCTTCTTGGAGGCAAGGGAAAGGAGGAAAGTTTTGAGGAAATATGTGGCAATATCAGGAGGGGAGGGGTCAACGGCTAGGATGTAAATAAGTAAATTAATTGAGAAAAAAAAACCTTGAAACTCAGAGGAAAAAAAAAGAAATAAAACAAAACCAAGTTGTCTTTGTCCTAAATATTCTTTAAAGTCCTGGATTATGTGCTAATATTGCTTAACCATACTTTATAATTTTCTTTAGATAAAATTACTTTCATTTAGGAATGCTGGGGCTATGCTAATCACTTTGAAGGTATACTTTCATCTAATCTTAAGGTCAAAAGGCTGTAGAGTAACTATTATTATTATCCATTTAAAGTCATTAAAATGAAGGTCAAGGCCAGCACACAAAGTCAAGCTTTAGAGTCAGAATGCTGAGCCTCTAATCCAGGAATGACAAAATATTTGCACAAGAGTTTACCCATATAGTAACAGAACATTCTTGCATAGGAGCAGAAACCCAGAATTACTGAGACTTTGGCAGAAATAAACCCTTTCTGTTGATGGCTTATGAAGCATGAGATGCTTAGCAACCTTAGGTCATCCACATACAAAGATGTCATTAATGTCTCTCTCTTAGCATGACAGCCCTAAATGTCCTGTGTGTAGTAGCAAGGTATACTTGTGTCTAAATTTTCAAATATTGTTTTTAGTGGTAGGTTCTTGTAGTGGTCATGTCTGGATAAAACTCAATACTCAGCAATAATTTCCAATTTCCACATTTTATTCTAACAGTAGTAGTTTATGTAAGCAGGGTTTTCTTTCTTCAACTTAAATTATGTAGTCCAGTCTGAAGTTTTCTTTTGTGATACTTGGATCTTGGATATTTTTGCTGAGTTAGAAACCATGGAAACAGCAGGTCCTAAGTTGGTGAAATGTCAGTGGGTCAAGAAGAAGCTGATGGTCATGTGACACAGCAAAATGTATTCCACACATTATTAAGACTATGGAGACTCTATGTAAACAAAGTCTTATGTGACAATTATATTAGATAAAAGAAAATGTGCCTGTAGCATCACTTATGGTAATACCTATGAAACACCTTCTCTATTAGCAGAGTTCACAATTGCATCATTATTGGTATTTGTATAATTTCTCTTTTCCTTGGACACTTTATAATTTCCAAGAAGATACCACACCTTCCCTCCAGGTTCACTAAAGCTGTTCACCGAGTCACATCCCATGTTAAAATACTTAGCAAATCCATTATATGAATTCAGCCTTAGATTGAGTGGAAAATGGAAATTAACACACAATGACATGCTGTTGAGAAGAACACTTGATGGGTGTCCACTCATATAATATATTATCATTATGAAAAAACACTGAAAACTATATTTTCTATAAAAATCTTATTAAAATGGTACTATATATTGCTTTTCCATTCCTAACAATTTGCCACGACTCTCCTCAATTATGTATCTTTTTTCCAGATATGTTTTTGTTAAAATTATTGTCAGAGACATATGTTGCAAACAAGAGAAGAACACATTGATATCATTTAGCCAGCTTATTAAATTCAACCCAACTCTGCAGATCTGTATATTCTCTGAAGACAACATATGCATGGCTTTATTATTTTTATAAATATAAATATGCATGGTTCCATTATTTTTAATTCTTATTTGTCCTCAAAATATAGATCTCTCCAATGGCCTACGCTTTGGTGTTTTCTGTATCTAATGCCAAGAAACTGTCTCAATATTTTCCCATGCCAGTCGGAAGTGCTGAGACAGTATAAAGAACAAGTGCCTAGCAGAGAAGAAGCTACCAGGGTGCTTCATTCTGCCCTTCATGCCTCATGAGCACAGTGGGCAGGCAAAATTCTCTTCATTCTATGATAAAACATCTGCCACAAAGCCACTGTCTTAAGGAAAACAGAGGCACATTCTAAGACCTAGGTTTGATTTTAAAACATTTTGACCTCTATTTAAAAAGACAAAGTAGCCACCATGTGAGCACAGGCATTTCTAAATCTCAAGTTAATTATTTGAGATGAAAAAGGAACTCTGTACAGAGAACAGCAGCTGTTGGAGGAAGGAGCTCCAGGCCTTGCCAAATTGTAATATGGCCCTGAATACTCCCCTGTAATTACTGTTTTCCTCATATGACTGGATCCCTCCCATAGAAGGAGATAACTTTTTAAAACCCAATCTTTATTCTCCAGAGGCCATGTGATTCTTCAGCAACATCCACTGGTATCTGTTAATTATTTCATGGCCCAGAAAAGATACTTCCCAGCACCCTCCCTCTCCAGGCTCCCTTTTACACTCTCTGTTAAAGATTCTCTGAGAAACAGAAGGTGAACATTAGTGAGCCAAGTGGAGAGCTTGATTGGAAAAAGCCCTTGATGTTCTCTTTGTTCATGGGATAGCAAGGATCTAGGAACTACATGTGCAGAAGGCATTGCCATATGTGTAGACTGGCCTCTCAAAGACTCGCCTCCGGGGGCTGTGTCAAAGAGAACACGGCTTTGTATGAAGACTAACTTTTGTTGTATGATTTGTTTTAGGATTGATTTGTCTTGGTGGCAGAGTTCTGACAGTCCTTATAGAATTCTTAAGACAATTTCATGTAGTTAGTAAGTGTTTCATATTGTCCTCTTTAAAGGACAATTGTTCAAAACCTGAAATATCATTTACTGGTAATGTTAGATACAGATTTCAAAATGAAAATATTAAAAAACAATGTCTGCATATTAATCATGTACAGATTATACGTAGACCATCTACCAATTTGGGAGGGAATACCCAGCATAATTCTATGTTACTGACTAAGAGATGGACAGATCATATTCACACAAAAAGGTGGCGCCTCTGTAAAATGACCTCCATATACTAGTTAGAAAAACAGTGAAGGGGGTAGGCAGTATGTCTGGATGGGGAGTATCTGTAACTTTAATTCAGTACCCATCCTTCTTAAACTTTTCGTGTAAATTGATAATCAACTTCATTCAAGCTGTCTGTAAAAAGAAGGGATAGTCTTTTCTCAACTGGTAGCAGGACAAGCACATGAAGATGCAAATTCTTAAGTCATCTCTGCTACATGTGACTGCATGACAAGGCTCTGTCCTTAGAAATTCTCTACTGTGCCACTGATGATGAAGGATCCATATTAACTTCACAAGGTCATGTCTGGTGACACAGTTTCATGTGCTCCATTCACACTGACTAGTCCACAGGTTTACAGATTCTAGTACATTATTTAGTATCTGATATAAGTAAGCATTCAACAAATGTTGGTATCACTCCCTAATATCCTTCTTATTACCCTAACCCTGTCCTTTATAGCCTTTCCATATTTGTATATCCTTTTTTTCTCACACTAAAAAACAAAGGAAACCATGCTAATTGATCTCTACCATCACCATTGATAATTTTAAAGGGTGGTTATGATCTGCCATTGGAGATCAATAGCATTATCTGACAAAAATCAAAACAATTCCTAGCTCCCACAGCTGAAGTCAGAATGTGGAGAAAAGCAGTTACAAGAAGAGTCATCAATGGCAAAGACAAACACACAGGAGCAAGGTGAACTTGAACTGCAACAGGTCAGATGACTCAAAACAGAAGAAAATAGAATCAGGGACTCTAATTGTCTTTATGGATTTTAATTAATTAAAATGGATTGAAAACAAATTTGGTAAACAGGGTACATTGTGTCAGACTCAGTGGAACTCAATCGAATTAAAAGTTTGAAAGCAGCACAGATTTTTTTATTGTTGCCCTGTGCTCTAGAAGAGTGTCTCACAAAAGTGGATGATAAAAGATGCGAAGTGGCACTTGCAGATCTTTCTGGTGTTTTAGGCCAAGCTTAGCCATTACAAGCAACATTTAGTCGGTACAAATGGGCCCCGCTATAGCCACTGTTTCCTATAACTTTATAGTTTGTATTCCTCCTTAATTTTAAATTTCTTTCATTCTCAGGCTGTGACCACAAACTTGTCCTTGTATTTTTAATAGTTAGCCCTCTTGATTATTTTTATTTGTGTCTACACTTGATCTTGAGTCTGTATGGATGACAAAAAAACAAAAAACAAAAAAACAAAAACACAAAACCAAAAAACTAGATAAGATCCCAGACTTATTCCATTCAGGCCAGGGCCTCAGACATGAAAGGGATGGTAAGGGCCTCCAAGGTTCTTATGTATAGCTAACCAACTCAGTAACCACCTCAGTATCCAGGAAGGGGAGAAATCAGATGAATTTCTTATGCCCATTATTCCAACATAACCATACCAATTTATTTTCTTTTTAAACAACAAAGAACAATTGAAGTGTTGTGGACATGCGTGTTGAAAAGGATTTGGAATGATGCATGTCTTCTCATCTTCAGCTCATATCCCCTCAGAAGTCCTGTGTTGCTGTGTTCAGGGAAAATGCTTTCATAAAAGTGTCCTTTCCTCCACTAAGGGAACAAGCCGTTATGAAAAAGCTACTTTAAAAAAAAAATTATTTATTTATTATTATATGTAAGCACCCTGTAGCTGTCTTCAGACACAGCAGAAGTCAGTGTTAGGTCTCATTATGGATGGTTGTGAGCCACCATGTGGTTTCTGGGATTTGAACTCAGGACCTTTGGGAGAGCAACAGTGCCATTAACCTCTGAGCCATCTCTCCAGCCCCGGAAAGGCCACTTTTGAGAGATTCAGCTGCTTCAGCATCACTCTGATGTACCATTTTTCCAACAGTCCAAACAAAACCAGGTTTTGCTGAACTTCAAAGAATGGCGTATTTGTTCTCTACAAAGAACTAGGTAAACTAGTAATTTCTTTCTCTTCCTGGTACTTTTCCATTAGATTCTTAAGTTAAAAATCCTAAACCCTTGTCCACAGAGATCCACAACTGATTAATGTGTAAAGAATGGAGGACTAATGGAATTCTCATCCATAAATGGGGTGTCTGTATCACATTTCCTTTTCCAAAGATTTAAGCATCACTGATGAAGAGGAGCCTGAAAGGTTATGAGTGCTATAACCAATGCATCACTAGAAAAACAATCTGTCTTCTGCACACCGCAAGGTAGTTACATGTAAGAATCAAGAGCAGTTGAGGCAGTGCATGTAAGAACTTCACAGGCTCAGACAAGATTTAAGCATGGGGACGAGACACGGACATGAAAATAAGGGTAGATTGGCAGTTTCTAGAGGCTAGAATTGGAAGAGTCCATTTCACATAATGGTAAGGCCCTTGGTTGGCTGACCGTACTTGGTTGGTTAAAACACATTCGAGGATATATGGGCAGCACAAACTGTACTTGATGGATTAGGGAGAGGGTACCCCATAAAGTTAGTGGGTAGGGAAGGAGGGAATGGATCTGGGAGGAATAGATGACTGATAAATACAATTAAGGCATATTGAAAGAAATTTGTAAAGACCATAAAATAAAATTAAAATTCCATGTTCAAATTTTTTCTTCTAAAATTTCCCCTAATTTCTTGGCAGAATTGCCCCCCTTCTTTATTTTAATGTGATTATCTAATCTAAAGAGTTGAAAGGCCAAACCATCTTACATTTGGGTGCATTTTCCTGTCTTACATTTGGTTATATTTTCTTTAGTATGTAAACTTAGAATGCCTGAAACTTGCCATCTGGGTCAGTATATTTTACCCATTGCCAAGTATACTACTTTGTAACCTAGTAACCAGAACATGTTTGGTAAATTGGATTTAAAATATAAAATGCAGTAGAAATTCCAAATGGCTCCTTCCTGTTCATATTTATTTTAGAAAAGTGAGTGATCTAACCCAATGTAAATGGTCAGTGTGTCAGGGAAAGAGCATTCAGGTCACCAATCATAAGTCTGCAATTCTTAAGGCTGCATTCAGCTTTCTTCATTGCCTTATCTAATGATCTCCTATTACATAAGACCTTGTAAAGGACCAAAAAGCAATTCAACTGCCTTAGCAAGGCATAGACTCTCTAGATCTTGTTTATTCCTAATTCCATTGCACATAAAATCCTACTTTCCCTCTATCTATCATCCAGAAAATCCAGGCAAGCGTTAGAAGCTGAGTGCTTTCACAACACTTTCTAATAAAAGCAGAAACTGTAGAAGGTTCTTAAATGGCATGGCAAGGTGTGTGTTAGTGGAGCTGGATGGCATTCCCTTGATATATAAACCCTGACAAATATATGATGCTTTCTTGGTGAGGTACAGACTTGACCCCTGGTTATAGCCATTAGCCTGAAACCATACTATCTTGCTACTCAAAATGCTGAAGTCAAGCAGCATTGCATTGCCTAGGAGTTATAAAGATGTGAAGAGTCTCATCGGGAGATATCATTTTAAGAAGTATGGACATTGGTTATTCTAGTACTATATCTTATTTACTTTCTGGCAGTCTTTGTACTTCCAGCAATGTTTTTATTAGGAATGTTAAGTTGTTTCTTCCTTTACTTCTTCCTTCTCTGCCCTTCTGTCTTTTTTATGCACTCATGCATAGGTGTTAATATATAGTACAAAAAGACAAAATAGTTTTCATAATTTATTTACTATTTGATAACCTTATGGATATTATTGATACAAAATTTATAGTATGTCATTTATGCAATAGATATCCAAGACTGCTGCATGTTCAATAACTGCAATATTCAGAATGATTCCCACAACAATTAATGAACTCTATAATCTGAGAAGCAGTGCATTCTTAAATTATATATGGGATCAAGATCTTAAAGCCCCCTTTAAAAATCTTCTTCTGGAATCTTCTGATACCCTAAATACCCAACTTATTCAGCTGAGAGCCACAAAGCATACACACTCCTGAGGAAAATGTGCTACCATAACATGAGAGAGTTTCTGTCAGATTTCCTGCACTGTATGTGTTAAAGACATGAAAAAGAGAAGGAAAATCAAATTCCCACATAACACCATGGGTGTCTGCTGTCCTGTACAGCATGAGTGTTCTCTTGGCTTTATTCGCTGAACTTTCTCAGTTATGAATAAGACGACAGAGGCAGTAATGTTAAGCTGCACAGTGGTGTCACAAGAAGGTATTTACAGTGTCAGGGTGCCGTGTAGTAAGCTGTCAGCCATGCTCAAAAGTAGAATGCATTTTCAAATGTCTACACAAGACAAAGTAACATTTTGAAATAAATAGCTGAGCAGAAATCTGAATATTAAGAAGTTTAGTGTCCATCAGAATGTCTTAATACTGCTGCTTTGGCATAAATATGAAAATTGTTGTTTCAAGATGTTTTATCACTGCAGAATGGATAAATGCCTAAATTTGAGTTTCTCTGGAGTGAAATATTAGAACAAACATGGTTCATAGCAAAATCTTTCAAACCTACCTACATCTTAATTTCATCAATTTTAAAGCAAGCCCAATGCGGCTATAGAATGTACCAGAGTTTCCAGGGTGTTCTCCTACTTTCTACCCGAGTAGGCTTCAGTGAGTCCTTTCTCTTTCACTCTCAGTTTCTAGACTTGCCAAATGATGTCACTGGGCTGGATAATATAGGCTATCATATACTCCCAAATACTATTATTATGGACAACTAGAAATCACAAGCTAGATTGCCATCCCTCCAAGGAGTAAAAGCAAAAAGAAAAAGACAAAGAGGAAAAGACTATTAATTCACAGTTCCATGATTTGGTTTTTGATACTTTAATTTCATCTTAATAATTTAGCATCATGGATGTTGTGGTAGCCATGACTGACAAGCACAGTCAGGGCACCCGAAGGCTAGCCTACAGTGCATGAAAGCAGCTGCTCAGCAGTCAGCCCAGAAGGGCAGTAGATCTCACCCTTTCTAGCAGCTCGGTGCTCATCAGGGCTTTGCCTCTGTCATTTCTTCTACAAGTTCACTGGAGTCCTGGGAATCTAACCATTAACCTAATCCCAGACAAACATCCAACTCCTTCCAGAAAATTCCCTGCCTTGACAAGTCACTAAAATTCTACTTGTAAAGGAGCTCCAGGCTCCAGGGAGATTCACAGGTTTTCATCTTTTAATCAGCTGTCAGTCTCCTGCTGCCCTTTTGTTAAATCTTTTTTTTTTCTCCTTCTGTTACAATTTCATTATGTTAACAAACAAGGAGTCAGTTCACATAATACAAATGACAAATTCAATCTAGTAGACTTGGTCATGAACACTTTCTATGCTTTAAATACATTATGACCCTATCAACTTTATTGTACTACCATGTATAGTATTAGAAATAGTTTCTACTTTTTAAAAAGTTCCATCTTCTTTTTATCATTGATATTTTCTTCTATTAGGGAACCAAAATACCAATCAGTGGCTTAGTTTATTGTTTTTATTTGTTTTGGGAGGGGATACTGGAAATGATAGATTAATAAGATATAAAACAGGATAGCTGGACAGTGCTGGTACAGGCCTTCTATCCCAGCACTGTGGAAGCAGAAGCAGGTAGATCTCTGAGTTTGAGGTCAGCCTGATCTACAGAGTAAATTTCAGGACAGCCAGGATAGAGAAATCTTGTCTAAAGGAATCCTAAGTAAATAAAAAGATGATGCTGATCCTTGTTCCTATTAATAATCCAGTTCTGAAACAGATACTGAATATATGGGACTAAGTTTATAATAAATGACTTCAAAACTCTTTATTCTATTAGTTGTAGAGAACTAATATCACAGATCAATTTTTCATTACTTTCATTGACATTTGTCATTTATTATTATTTTCATCATCATCATCATCATCATCATCATCATCATCATCATCATCATC
>JADRCD010207064.1:46730-59588 GCA_019843815.1 Montemys delectorum
TCATCATCATCATCATCATCATCATCATCATCATCATCATCATCATCATCATCATCATCATCATCATCATCTGCCATGCCCACTCGTCTACACCAGTTATGTCTGCACCATTGCTTTTTTGCCTGCTTTACACCTGGCTACCTGATCCTAGGACCTTGATGTGGTGGTCACTTGCCCCTTGCTGATGTGGTGGTCTTGCGCCCCTTGCTGTAACCCCCACCCGCCTACGTGACTATTGTCATTCTCCCTGTTTCCTGTATACCATATAAGCCTGGTTTTCACTTTGTGCATTGGACTCGGACTTGCACTTGGACTGTGACTCAAGCTGGACTCACACTAGCACACTGACTAGAACCAGAACTTAGATGAACTAGGACTTAGATTCATGCAGTCCACAGTCCCCTGGAGCCCAGAGCACTTGGGCCTGGAGGGGGGTGGGGTGGGGGTGGGGTGGTAGAGTGTAGCACCAGTCCAGAGGAAATGACTGCTGCTTTAGACCCAGTGTGTTTCAGGTGGCCTCAGATGTACCTTAACTGCTAAACTGCTAGATTTATCATTTCTCTTTTGCAATGACGGTAAACATCTGATGCCACTTTTAAGAAATACATTCAGATCCTGTACTTTCATGCGTTGTCTCTGCCATCATTACTTCGCTTATGCCTCGTCGACCTGACTAGGACCCCATTTCTCCTGCGGGTTGAGGGAGGCCCAGATCGGCAGGCCTGTGGCAATCATCATCATCATCATCATGATCATCATCATCATCATCATCATCATTATCATTTTATTTATTGTGGAGCAAGTGTGAGGAGTGTTGTCCACAATACTTTATGGTTAAATTGTTTTAAAACTTATGAAAACATTGCTGCATTAAACTTAAAAAATGACATGAAAGTGCAAGTAATTCTCCTACCAGCTTCAGGGCTTAATCAACTTGTAAAACAGTGGTCATAAAATGTAATTAGTTACAGGAGAAACAAAACCAAAACCAAAACCAAAACCAAAACTCACAAATGTATGATACAGAAAATCTGGGTTGAGCATAATTAACATCTACGGGACAAACAAGTACCTTAAAATTTAAAAGTGAGAATAAAATTTTAAAAATTCAACAATCAATAGCAATCTCTCCATTCTGGGAGTGTAATCAAACCAGCACAATTTCCCCTGACCTCTTGTTTATCTATAACGCCTGGGAGAATGAATCAAATCTGCAGTGCCCAATCAAACACTGAAGACTTATTTAAAAAAAAAAAAGACTGTTTTTATTATGACTATCTTTAAAATAATATGAATTGGAAAGAGGTATAATGAGTCATTACATTCTGAAAGATTATTTTTGAAACTCCTCATTGAAAACATGGAAAATGTGCACTCATTTTGTCTTAGTCTACAAACCCTCATACTGCACAATGCCTTTACAATTAGCTAACATTGCCTCAGCATTTTCTATGAAATTAATTCCAATTTGTTTTGGATGTAGCTTTGAAACAACAGAACACTCTGATCATTTCTTGCAAGATAATACAGAGTCAGCAAGATGAACTTTTAAGGGGTATGTATTAAATTGATTTTTAAAAGATGAACTTCAACACTGTAGTCTATTTTTCATACAACATTAGCAAAGAAGCATTTCTTTTAAAGCATCTTAAGGAAATGCACTTTAAATATCCATTATTACTTAAGAAAAATGCTTCATTCGTTTTGCCACACGTGAAGAGCTCTCCTTGAACATGAAAATAAGAAAAAAAACTATTCTTCAATTTGAAACACCTTCTACTATTCCTGAGAAAATGATTTCTGCAAAGGGAAAATAATTGGAGCATGCTTGTCACATAGGGACAAAAATTAGACTTTTTGACTCATTCAGTCATTCACCTTCTACCTTCTCATTTTGTGTTGGTTTTACTATATACATATCGTATGTACATTTTCTAATTATTTAAATCTCCATTTGACAAAAGTTCATTTAATATCTGTTAAGTACATGCTGTTCTTTGGTACAGTGTTCTGAATTTTCTTAGTAGATGTTGCTATCTGAAACAAATATTTTGAAAATATCGCTGAGGAGGTGCCAAGCACATAAATAGCTACAGTAATTGGCAGAACGTGTTAATTGTTAACACCATTGGAAAGTACAAGAACTTAACAACTGCTAATTTAATTATTTTCTAGACACACATAGAAAACTTTTATCTATTAACCAATTATTAAATTAGCATACATCATGTGAAAAGAACTGGGGTTGTGATTAACAAAAGTTGAATGGCTAGAAATTTAATATCCATTTATATAATAGAGATTCATTAGTAAAAGTTTGTTTCTAAAAGCTAAGCTATGACAATATTTAAGCGCTAAATATATCACAGCAAGGAATGCATTAGATTCTTGAAATGGAAAAACTTTGTAACTAGCATTGTATATCTGAGTGGACAGTGAGAAATATATAGAATTTGTCTGAATAGTATTCATTATTAGCATGCAAGTAGGCACACAGCATTATATTTATATGTTTTAAATACTTTTGCTGGAATAACTATATTAATATATATTTTTAACTGCTAATCAATGAGCCCAAGGTCAAAAATAGCATGACCTTGTTGACTAGTTTCTAAAGAGTTACTCAGCAGTTGAACAGCACATTCTTCATCCGGTTCTTCTTTGTGAAACTTTTTTGGTGCCAATCTTGATTAATCAACCACATCGATGTTAGCATAAAAAGTTATCAGATCTACAACAATCTTCTTTGGAAATTTTGGAAATCCTAAGATTCCTTACAGCTATGGATTTTCTTCTACAGTTCCTTAACCTAATTCTCACCCATGTCAATTTCTCCTGTCCTTACTCTGAACACTGTAAGTAACATACCATTCACATAGGTTACCATGCTATATATGAGTAAATGATCTTGTCTCGGCTGTATTAGAACCCAAGACATTTGAAGGATGACTTTGACCTAAGTCCAGTGTATTGCTCACTGTCAGTTAATGAATGTGTTCTTGTGGTTTAATTATAATAAAAATCCATGTAACTTTGAAGATGCTACATACTCAATGGCTAGGTATAGAAAGGCTGCAAAATACTATATCTCTTTCTTTGCTACTAGATTAGATGACTTTCAATTTCCAGGAGAAATATCATGTAAAAAACTGGGTTATGGAGGTAAAAATCAAAATACCTAACAATTACCAGATTATTTGTATCTGATTTCAAAATATATAAGCCACACCATCACCTTACAAACTACTTCAATGTCTAGAAATTGCCTATTTGTCAAAACACCAAATTTATTTTATCACCATCTTTGACAGAAGTAATTAAATCATACTATCAGACTATTGTTAGGATTACTTCTTCCTCAGTTATAGAATGTGAACAAAAGTCTCTTTCGTGGGGTTATTTTACCATTAAATAAACTACAATTCCCACTGTGCTTTAGGTCCAGTGTTCAATAGAGGCAACCTATTTAGTTGTTCTTATTAATTTATGATCTGCTATTATTTGCTAAGTACTGCCACTATTAAAATTCAATTTTAGCCTTTGAAAGTTATTACTACATGTTTACATATTTATATTTATATCACAGATTCTTAACTATTCACTCTTATCTGTGGTCAGGGGAAAGGAGAATAACTACATTAATCTATACAGTTTCCATATATTTACATAATAAAAATTATATTGTTTTCTACATTTGTTGAAAGCTGCCTCATCTCCTCTTAGCAGGACTAGGATCTGAGGCATGTGGTTTCCCTCACCTCTACTGTTTCTGCCACAAAGAGAGAAATTTTCACTAAATTACAGTGAAATATGCCTGCTGATTTTTTTTAACCAATTCTGGTTTAAAGTTTCAAATCACTGCTTACATAAGAGGCTATCAGAAAAGTAACATGTTTTAATTTTCATCTTTAAAATATAGAAACAAGTACTTTCAATATGATGTACTCCATTATTAATAGAATTTAAATTAAAATGTTACCATTACAAATGAAGGTAAACATGGTTAAGATACTTATTAAGAGATCCTGCAATAATTATGCTCATGAAAACATAATAATATGTTTAATGATTTGATGTAATTTTTTTTTTTGGTTTATTGAGACAGTGTTTTGCTGTTTAGCCCTGGTTGTCCTGGAACTCACTCTGTAGATCTAGCTGGCCTTGAACTCAGAAATCCACCTGCCTCTGCCTCCCAAGTGCTAAGATTAAAGGTGTGTACCACTACTGTCCAGCTTGATGTGATTTTTTTTTTTTACAAATCTGAGCCTACATAAACACAACAGTAGAGAGATTCAAATCCCAGGGCTCCAAAAGAAATGATCGATGCTGTTTCACAAGGTGCAGTGTTTGTCAAGAGACAGAAAGTTTTCTCTACTCTAAATAGTTTTACTTCAACCTTATCTATTCGAGGCTTTCATTTTTCTCATTTTTAATGAACTTACACATGGATCTATTAAAACTGCATTTCTGCCTTCTCATAGACATAGCAAAAGACCTGTGTGTTACATACATCTAGTAAGTGTATGACACTCCTTTCAATTTTTTTTTTTTTGTTGTTGTTAAATTCTTCAGAAACTACTGTTTCCTACTCCCAGCCATCAGTTATCCTTCTCAATAGTTTCTCTGTCAATAGTGAAGATAGTTTGGTTCATAGAGTCTGCAAAAGTGAAGGTTGTCTTATCTGTCCTGAGTGTTCTCAGAGTTGTGGTGGCACATATTTGTAATTGTAATTTCAGGCTGGAACAGGAGGATTTCCAAGAATTACAGAGAACCTATGGGACATAATGAGCTTGATTCTAGGCCCTTACAAAATGAGGTGGTCCCAATGATCATTTTTATTCATTTTAAAAATAGGTAGATGAAAAGTTATGGAAGAGTCTTACAACACAGAAATCTTTTTTTTTCTCTCTATCATTTTCTTTTCTTTTTTTTATTAGATATTTTCTTTATTTACATGTAAATTTTCCCTTTCCCAGATCTGTTTGACAAGAACTTCAAGTCTCTGAAGAAGGAAATTGAAGAAGATCTCAGAAGATGGAATGATCTCCCATGCCCATGGATTGGCAGGATTAATATAGTAAAAATGGCCATCTTACTTAAGGCAATCTACAGATTCAATGCAATCCCCATCAAAATTCCAACTCAATTCTTCACATACTTAGAAAGAGCAATTTGCAAATTCATCTGGAATAACAAAAGACCCAGGATAGCCAAAACTATTCTCAACAATAAAGGAACCTCTGGTGGAATCACAATCTTGGACCTTAAGCTGTACTACAGAGCAATCGTGATAAAAACTGCATGGTATTGGTACAGTGACAGGCAGGTTGATCAATGGAACAGAATTAAAGACCCAGAAATAAACCCATGCACCTATAGTCACTTGATCTTTGACAAAGCAGCTAAAACCATACAGTGGAAAAAAGACAGCATTTTCAACAGATGGTGCTGGATCAACTGGCAGTCAACATGTAGAAAAATTCAAATCGACCCATTCCTTTTGCCTTGTACAAAGCTCAAGTCCAAGTGGATCAGGGACCTCCACATCAAACCAGATACATTGAAACTAATAGAAAGTAAAGTGGGGAAGAACCTCGAGCAAATAGGCACAGGGGAAATTTTCCTGAGGAGAACCCCAATAGGTTCTGCTATAAGATCAAGAATTGACAAATGGGACCTCATAAAGTTGCAAAGCTTCTGTAAGGCAAAAGACACTGTCAATAGGACAAAACGGCAATGAACACAGAAATCTTAATGTCCAAAACAATGAAACTGATAGGATCTTGATTTGATCTAATCACAAACATTAGAATACACTCATCAATTTATAATGCTGTTTAAATTCAAATTTACTTTAAGAGAACAATGGGAGCAATCTTATTTGCCTTAGATCTCCAAGTAGCCAGCCTTTACAACAAAAGCTAATATATACCTTCACAATCTTAAATTATATACTTTTCCATTCCTTTACCACAGAGTAATTTATGTGCACATGTATGTCTCATGTTAATTATTTGCTATTTACAGCCAACAGCTTGAAAGCACCTTTAAAACAAATCTATCAAACAATATCTATCATGACTGTTGAAAGTGGCATGCATGTGGTGCTTTGAATAGGAATGTCTCCCATGGGCCTATATGTTTGAATATTTAGTTATTAGGGATTTGTGTGACATGACAGAAGACAGGAAGTGGGTTTGTAGTATGTATGTCCTTGTTGAAGGAAGTATGGCACTGGGAGTGGGATTTGGGGTTTTAACTTCTCAAGCCAGGCCCAGTGTCTTTCTCTTCCTGCTGTCCACAGATCTGGATATCGAATTCTCAGTTACAATTCCATCACTGTTTTTCCCATTTGCCACCACGCTTCCTTGCCATGCTAAAAAATGCTCTGAAATTGTATGTGAACTCCAGTTAAATGTTTTCCTTTAAAGAGTTTTTTTGAACTGTGTGGTAGTGGCACATCTTAAATCTCATCACTTGAGAGGCAAAGAAGGAGGCAGATCGTTTTGAGTTTGAAGCTAGCCTGCTCAAACGAGTGAGTTCTGGAACAGACAAGGCTATATAAAGAAACCCTGTCTTGAAAAACCAAACGAAACAAAAGGGGGAAAAAAAGAGTTTTCATTGTCATGTTGTCAAACACGGACACTGACTAAGACAATAGATATAGGTTAACAACATCTGTTTCAGTATTGTTTGGTTTTCTGAGTTAGTTTTTATGAGTATAGTTTCTTTCCTTGTAAAATATTTCTCCAAAAACTTCTCTTTTTTTCATATCATGCCTTCCTGTTTTTTACATAATACAAAGCAAAGCTGTTTTTTTAGAGAGAGAATTGGGACCATTCAGATATCACAGACATATTAACACAGAAAATAGTCATAACAGAAAAAAACAGACTATAGTAAGATGGAAGATAATGTGGTAGAAGTGGAGAATTCAAATTTGGGCTTGCCCTTTGCCAATTAATCCAAGAGGAAATGTTTGCTGTTCATTACTTAATGATTTTGTTCCTCTGGGGTTATCTTTAATGCATTAATTGACAAAGAAAATGGTTTCATATCTCTCGTGTTTGTAGGTTTTTGTGTCTGCAAAGTAAAACTCACTTGGGGAATGGATTCCATATAGGTCGTACTAATCAGCTTTGTATAAAGCTCACTTTCATGGTAGCTAAAGTGAAATCCTTGTTCCTTAGTGGGTTTCCTAAATTTCTTATTTTGTACTTTTACTCAGACTCAGTGTCTTTATAGTCTGTTTTCTGCTCACAGGGGTGTCAGCAGTGTGCTTTTTCTCATGTCTTACACTGCCATCCTCCAGTTGCCAGCATGTCTTTCTTTGATTTATTCTATCATTTTACTCACATTCCTGGATTTCAGCAGATTCCTCATTTCTTATTCTGTAGATGAGCCTTTTCCAACTCTACATAAATGACTTCTGGGCTTAAGATGAGGTGTGTGCTGTTGTTGTTGTATCCTGCACTGTGAGGTGTTCTGCATTCCTGATCTCCCACTACCCAATAGTAATGATGACTCTTTTGTTATAAGATGGATGTGTCTCTCAGATGTGATATTGTTCCCAGAGTGTAGGGTAAACTTCCCCTCATCTAAAATTCTATGATTAATAGGACAGTAATGCCACCAACGACAGTAACTGTATCTTAGACCCCATTAACCTAGAGTTACCAAGTCCACAAATGCAATGCTAGTTAAAGCTGAAATGAAATTAGTTTCATCCCCACATCCAGTTCTATAAACTGCACACTTCAGTCAAAAGTAAAAAGGGGAACTGCTATATGTTGTGCTTTGGAATCAAATAAAATGGCAGGAAATAATTTTGGATGAGCCAAGTGTAGAGTTTCATGATAGCAACCCCAGTATTTGGGAAGCCAATAAATCAAGATCATAATTTCAAAGCCAGCTTAGTTACATAGTGAGTCCCAAAAGTCTTGTTGAGTATGTATGAAAGAAAATATAATTCTTTCTACATTGAAATAATAATGCAATTAGTAGATTATATGTGATTTATCATAAGCAAATATATCTGTACATATGAACTATATATGTATGCCACATCAAAATTAATATATATAGAAGCCATAATATTTAATATTAAGTTATATTCATAAGAATATTAAAGATACTATGCCATATATAAACACATACCAACACTGCTTACTATGAAAGAAAATTTGTCAATATCCTTGTTTGCACAATGGTCCATTTACAAAAATATGATATTTGCTTTATTTCATATTTAAAGGAGTTGATTAAACAAAGAATCCCAGGTAGTATTCTTTTCCTTTATTCCTGACATGTTATTCATCTCTTTCCAATTTATCACAGGAAAAAAATAGTTTAAAGTTGTCTGACCTTGCTGACTTCTGTACATTAGCTCTCCGTTTATTTGGATTGAAATCCAGAATCACTGTGATCTTCATGCCAACTTGTGATGAAAGACTTTGCCTCACCTCAGAACTGAAGTGGCTCCATATGCTTTCCTTTGTTTCCCAACTTGAAATTTTAATTAAAATTCTAAAAGCAAGGTAGATTTAACTTTTCATGTTTAGGTAGTTTTAAACTCATGAAAGCCTTTATTATTTTCTTCTGTAAGATCAACACCTCATCAGCCCTCAAAAAGCAGGGAACTCACAACTAGATGTCAATCATTCTTGCAAATTATAGAAGGCCTTGATGCCAGTGCACACTTTCCTATCGGTGACACCTTTTGAGTTTTTGACATATGGACTCTGCTTTTCTCATTATAATACTATGAGCAATGTATTATTCTGTCTTCTATAAAGAGGAGGTGATAGAGGTGATTAAATAGGAAGACAACTAAGACACTGCATGCTGTCATTTAACTGGTAGGTTAGATGAGGCCAAACTCAGCCTAGATTCAATTCAAGTCAAGTCACTAACTGAAGGTGTCCCAGAGGACACAGGGTTCCTCTTGCAACCACTCTTGTATCCACCAGCCACAAAAGGTGAAAGCTTGCAGAGTTATTTCCAAATATACATACCTCCTTATCCTCCTCTCCCAACCTTATACTCCAGAAGTTTGATCCAATGGAAAAAAAACAAAAACAAAAATTGAATGTGCGGAACATTTAAATTGAGAGGTCAAGTGGCCTGCATACCTGAGATAAGAAACAAGCATGAAACTAGGCCTTTCACCTTTTCATTTTGCATTAATATGTCTCCTTTTATTCCTGTTACACTGAAGAAACTCCTTGGCTCTAATAAGATACCTTAATTTGAAAGAATTGACTTCAACCTTTACGCTGATGGTGTTCCTTAGTATACACTAACAGCCATGTCATTTCCTGCTATTTTTACTGCAGTAATTGTGACACAGCAGAGATCCAGGCACAATTGACCTTCTGCTTCTTAAGTATACAGTGAGGAAGACCTTCCTTAGAGTTCTGGGTTAGGAGGCACTTGGTTTCTAGACCTATCTCTCAACTTGCTGTAAAAATTTGACTTCATTAATTTCTAAAGAAATATTTTTTACTATACCCTATGTACCTATCTATTCATAAATATGTATTTTATATCAACATGATACAAGTGAATATACTGTACAATCTATGAAATCATAGTCACATTTACTGATGGGATGATATTATTGATTATGGACTCAATTCATAAAGCAGAAGTCTACACATATACATATACTTAAATATGTACATTCATACATATGCATCTATTTTAATACATAATATATATACATATATACATGTTTATAAACACATTATACTTAGCACACACCTGTATATACATCTGACATTCTTACATACATACTAATTCTAATAGACATATGTAGACACATACACACATATTTTATGTATATATATATACATATATATATGCATACATATGTACATGTATGCCTAACACATACCTGTGGGTCCATAAAAGAAGAGAGAGTTCACAGGACAAGTGGATCTTGACACACATTCCACAGCTCTAAATCAAAACTGACAGACTCAAATCTATCTTGATAGGAATGTGGAAAGGTCAAGTATTGATTTAGGTTTCAGGGGAAGACAAAAAATAGAAATGCCTTCCTGAGAATATTTACTAAATTTTGCTTTCATTTGCCATGACTTTATGGAGCAGAGATGGTCTGAATTGGACAGGATGGCAAAGATATAAAGGCCTAGTTTTTGAATGTAGTCCTAAGATCAATATTACTTGGTCCTCTGACCTTTAATACTCAAAGAAGAAAATGCCTCTAGAGTTGCAATGGAGACAATATCAGAAGCAAAAGTAAAGCAGGGGAAAGGTTTATGTAATCTATGTGTTAAAATACAAGTCACTATTCATATTTATAAATAACTAGCTTTGCAAAAGCCTTTTTGTGTAGACTTACAAATATATATACAAAACATCAACTTTTTTTATTGAGAAATAGACTTTAGACTCTACTTCCTGCTCATATCAATGGAATGTGTACAGATATACATGTGATGCCTGAATGAAGTACTTCAATACCTACAACATTGGTGAGAAAAGCATCGGAATCAAAACAGATTTTACATAAATCTGCTATGAATTATGTAGACAGGAGCAATTCCTTATTAGATTAATTAGGGCTGCAGATATCTTTGTTTTCAAAACTATAATTTTAAACAGGTTCTTGATCTATACAGTTTGTTACTACTTTCAAATATCCCAAGTTATTTCTATACAAAGAAGTTAAAAAGTTTTGAAGAATTATTTAAGATCTGAAGTATACTAAAGAAAATTCAGACCATGGCACAAAACAAATAGATCTTTCCTTGGCTTCCCTGTTGTTATGGTAAATACCTAGTAAAGATGCAGATAGGCTATTGAGTTGATGCTGAAATAAACAGATCTTGTGATGTGTCTATAATATGGTATTTTCTAGAAGAGGGAAGGGACTTGCTATTCAATGCCACTGTATTTCATTATCTACTAGTTAAGATATGAAAATAGCAGTAAGTACCTAAAATATCATTCATGTTGGTAATGTCAGTGTAAATGGCATCCATTGTTGCACATGTTCTCATTAGTTGAGAGGATGGGGAAGAATGTATGTTTATTTTGTTTGTTTGTTTTAAATAGAGGTGAAGAAACTTTGTAGATTTGATTTGAGTATTATTAATTTACTTGCTCAACCTGCGCTTCAGCCCACACACTGTTTTGGATCGAACCCTAGCTCTGACGTAAACCATGTTCAGGACCTATGAGTCATTTAACCTTCTATGTCTAGGTCTTTCTGTTTGTTGTTTAGCCTAAGGCATTATTAGTGAGTGCAGCATCCCCACAATGTTGCTCTGCCTTGTCACCAGCTCCTTCATCTTGCTTTCTTAAGTGAAAAGATGGGTGGGACTGGTCATTGGATTGCTCTGAGAATTCAAAGAGTTTATATCTGTAAAGTGTAAAATATGCTATATATTATATTGTATCATATCATGTTATTACTATTATTATTTCCAATTTTTTTTGAGAAAGAATATCATTATCTACAGGCTGTTCTCAAGGTCAGGATGCGTCTGAGAAAAAAAACCTTAATAATTTAGTCCTCTTGCCTCCACTTCCTATGAGCTCAGGTTTTAGCCATTTGTCACCATGCCTGCCATTATGCTGTACCAGGGATTAAATCCAAGGCTTGGAACTTGTCAGCCAAATGTGCCAATAACCTTTATCTCTATCTCTGCATGCTATATTAACACTTTAAAGTACCCATTAGAATACAAAGTGTTTGCTCCCACTGCATGCTTTAGTTTCTGAAAACCAACTAACCAACAACCAATGAACAACCAACCAATCAACCAATAAAAACAACAACAAAAACAACAACCACAAAATTCTACCTTCTATAGTAATCCAGAGAGCAGATGACCAAGTAGGAAGAATTCCCACTTTGTGGACTTTATATCTAGGCAGTATAAAAATCTGTCTGTCCAGAAGCCCCAATGTCAAGACTTATGCATTTCTGATTCTTACTGTAATTTTGCATACGTCATTTTGGTCTTGTTTAGGTTCTCAGTCTTGATCAACAATACCAACAAAATACCAGTTAGTGCCTGAGAAAAATCTCCATTTTTCTAATTTTTGTCCCCAATTCTACTGACATGTTGATATGCTTGGTGAAATACATTATTATTAGTTATATGTAAAAGAGTGTTCAAAAATTGAGTTTGATGGAACTTAGTGAATTTAAACTTTTGAGTCTACAACTGGACAAGGGAGTACTAGGTTTATAAAAACCTGTTTCTGGCCCAGGCTGGCCTCGAACTCGTGATCCTCCTGCCTCTGCCTCCTTCAGCAAATCCTACCGGCGTGCGCCACCACGGACAAGCATATAGCTATCTCCTAAGAGGTTCTGACAATACCTGACTAATACAGATGTAGAGGCTCACAGCCATTCATTGAACTGAGTACACTGTCCCCAATGAAGGAGTTAGAGAAAGGTTCTATGGAGCTGAAGGGTTTGCAGCCCCTTAGGACGAACAACAATTACTAACTAGTACCCTCAGAGCTCCCAGGGACCCAACCACCAATCAAGGACTATACAGGGTGGGACTGAATGTACTGGCAGCATGTGTATAGTAGAGGATTGCAAATTTGATCATCAATAGGAGGAAAGGACCTCGGCCTTGCGAAGGTTTTGTGCCCCAGTGTAGGGGAATGCCAGGGCCAATAAGTGGGAGAGGGTGGGATGGCAGACATGGGGAAGGGGGAGGCAAAAGGGTTTGTTCTTGCTTTTGTTTGTTTGTTTGTTTGTTTGTTTTGGAGGGGAAAAGGGGAAAGGGAAAATGTACATGTAAATAAAGAAAATACCTAATTAAAAAAAAAAAAACAATCTGTTTCTGGACTATGACTACACAATAGAAG
>JADRCD010207066.1:0-36836 GCA_019843815.1 Montemys delectorum
AGAAGAAGAAGAAGAAGAAGAAGAAGAAGAAGAAGAAGAAGAAGAAGAAGAAGAAGAAGAAGAAGAAGAAGAAGAAGAAGAGGAGAAGGATATCCCTCTGGCCCTCAAGGATATCCCATTGGCCCTGCCAATGCCTTGATCTTTAATAACACAACAATGAATATCCCCTGTCTCTATAATTTGCTATAACAGCCTTAGGAATCCAATTCATTGGTGATATTTTGTTGCCTCCATAATCACTTCAGGATATGACCTCTAGTTTATTCCCAGGTTCATTTGCGATTTTAAATGTAGTCAGATTTGGGGCCAAAGAGGTGGCTCAGTAGTTAAGAGTACACACTGCTAGTGCAAAGACGCAGATTTGGCTTCCACACAGCTACCTATAACTTCAGCTCCAGGACATGTTCTTTTCTGACCTCTGTGGGCACCTGTACTCACGTGCACAGCCCACCCTACATATATATAGAATAAAAAGTAAGATGAATTTTAAAATGTAGCCTTATTACTGAGTCAATTCCAGAAAACTCAGAAATACTTCAGAAAGCTATTTTTCTAATGTAATATTTTTATTAGTTACTTCACATTGTGCACCCTTCTCAGTCCTCTTATGTCTCCTCCCAGCCCTTATGACCTCCTCCGACTCCAAAAAAAAAAAAGAGGAAAAAACCCACCCAAGTCCATTTTGTCTTGTCTTGTTCATATACTCACTGGAGCCCGGTCACACTTCCACTGGCCAGCCTTCTAAGGAAAGCTAAGTCCTTCTCTACCCACAACCCCCGCCAGAAGCCATCAATTGTGGACAGTTATACTTTAGCATCCTTATCAAAAAATATTTTTATTGGATGTTTTCTTTATTTACATTGCAAATTTTATCCCCTCCACCACCACCCCCATGCCACCCTCCCTCTCCCAGCTCACTAACCCACCCACTCCCATTTCCCTGTCCTGGCATCCTCCTACACTGGGGCATCAAGCCTTCACAAGACCAAGGGCCACTCCTCTCGTTGATGTCCCACAAGGCCATCCTCTGCTATATATGCGGCTGGACTCATGGGTCCTTCCATGTTTATTCTTTGGTTGATGGTGTAGACCCTGGGAGCTCTGGGGTTACTGGTTGGTTCATATTGTTGTTCTTCCTATGGGGCTGCAAACCCTTTTAGCTCCTTGGGTTCTTTCTCTAGCTCCTCCGTTGGAGACTTTGTGCTCAGTTCAATGGATGGCTGTGAGCATCCATTTCTGTATTAGTCAGGCACTGGCAGAGCCTCTCAGGAGACAGATATATCAGGCTCCTGTCAGCCAGCACTTGTTGGCATCCACAATAGTGTCTGGGTTTGGTAATTGTATATAGGATGGATCCCCAGGTGGGACAGTTACTGGATGGCCTTTCCCTCAGGTTCTGCCCCAAACTTTGTCTCTGTTATTTCCTACCATGAGTATTTTGATCCCCCTTCTGAGAAGGAATGAAGTATCCATACTGTGGTCATCCTTCTTGAGCTTCATGTGGTCTATGGATTGTATCTTGGGTACAATTCCGATCTTCTGGGCTAATATCCACTTATCAGTGAGTGCATGCCATGTGTGTTTTTTTTGTGATTGGGTTACCTCACTCAGGATGATATTTTCTAGTTCCATCCATTTGCCTAAGAACTTCATGAATTCATTGTTTTTAATAGCTGGGTAGTATTCCATTGTGTAAATGTATCACATTTTCTGTATCCATTCCTCTGTTGAGGGACATCTGGGTTCTTTCCAGCTTCTGGCAATTATGAATAAGGGTGCTATGAACACAGTGGAGCATGTGTCCTTATTACATGTTGGAGCATCTTCTGGGCATACTTATCAAAAATATTAAGAGTTCACTTTGATAGTTCTCTTTTTAGGCTGTGACTTTTGGGTGTGGGGTTGAGGTGGAGGTAGGGGTTGTTACAGAAGCCTTCTATGCTCCTCTTTCTCAGATGTGTGTCTGAGGTCATCGATACCACTGGAAGAGTAGCTTCCTTGGCTTTTAAAGTCACTAGGAGCATGGATTCTGGGCTTCTACATGGGTTTTAGCAACAGCATGAACCTCGAAAATCTACATGGTCTCCAGCATCAGTTATGTGCCAAGGACCTCTGCTTGGTCTCTGGAGGCAGTACTGACTGCCTTCTGCTGAACCACAGCCATGGACCAGCATGGCCTTCAAGAGAAATACAGACCATGGCAGTCTTTTGAGGAGGTTCAATCCAGTAAATGGAGCATTCTTCATCCTGAACATCCTGCCAGTGTTCAGAGCCAGGATGTGATTCAGCCGATTGTTAGGGGGCTGAGTCCTCCCAAGTTCCAGGCTGTTGCACACCATCCTGCCAGCCCTACTAGAGTTCCTCTGTCAACTTTAGCCTTCCTTCACATCTGTCACAGCTGTTGGATCCCCAGTTCGGCAGCACATGCACCGCAATGCTCTTTAATCTCTTCTGCCTCTCCAACACATATTCTTTCCTAAGAGTGGCACTGGAAGCTGCAGTGTGTCACACAGTATAAATACCCCTTTAACCCAAATAGCTTCATATGTAAATGTTCAGTGCAGTGAGTTGTTGGTCTGGTTCAAGGCCCCTGGCTTCTGACACACCATCAATACTAGACCCTCTCTGAGCTCAAGCTATACAGTCTTTCCAGTATCACAGGCTCCATACATGCTAAAGACACTATTTAGAGAGAAGGATGGTAGAGGATATAGAAAGGATGCTAATGCACAGTGGAGGGTGTGTGGCTCTAATGTCATATAGCACAGTAGGACAACTGTCGTTGACAACATGCTTCAAATCACTGGAGAAGAACTTAGACTTTCAGTATGCTGACATGATTAACGGTTGAGGAGCTAGAAATGCTAATAATTTTTGTCACCATACATCATGGACATGCATCAGAGAGCAACATAGGATCCATTGTTTTCCTTTTGTTTGGTGTTAGCAGTTGATCCCAGAGCATCATGTATGTTAGGCAATCTCTGAATCACTGAGTGATAGCCTGGGTCTTGTACCTCATTTTAAAGTGCAAATATCAATTAAAAATAGAATGATGGATACCAATTCTGAGCTAAATAGGTAACAGTGCTAGCTGGAACACACATCAAAAGCTGGATGCAGTGCTGTGCATCTATGATCCCAGCCCTTCCAGGGAAAGGAGGCTGGCTAGCATTGAGTACTTAACACAGCAGAAACAATAGAGACCCTGTCTCAGACAATATGGAATAGGAAAAATCTACATCTGAAAGTTGTCCCTTACCTCCTCATGAACTCATGCTTGTATGTACACAAACACACGCAGATAATAACTAAATAAAAATAAAGATTCAATTTCTATATAAATGAGTCTGCCCAAATCCTAAACAAATCCCCATTTCATGCACGTAAAATAATCACATTTCTCTTTTGCTCTTCAACAGAGTGTCTTTCCCCTAAGCTCTGTGGAATTACAACTAAACCTCCATTTTGGTGATTCCTAGTTTTTATCGAATTAAAAGTAGACTAATGCACCTCTTATCCTACTCAGATAATCTAATGGAGAGGGCAATCAGGCTCCATCAGCTGGTCCCAGGGCAGCTGAGACCAGTGTCTGTCTGCCTCGGCCTGGGGATGCAGAGGTAGAGCTCTGGGTTTTGTGAGATGAAGGCACCACCAAGCACAGCTGATCCCTGCCCTGTCTAATTCGTGAACTTCTCATTGTTCCTATTTTACCCTTCAAGGTCCCCCAGGGAGGAGAATTGAAGGCAATGAGATTACTGAGTAGGGGAAGGACCTGATCAACAACTGACGTCTCATCTTTCCCCTCCTCCCAAGGGTCTCTCTGCCAATTGGGTGTAGACCTGCAGTAAAAGGGATGGACAAAGCTATAGCCAGTGTCTCATAGCTGACTATTCCAAAAATGGGGTGTAACTGCCCTCATTTATCTAAATAAAGGGCCATATTAAACAATGAACCTATCTTTTAGGTGTGTGGCTGTTTGCCTACCTCCTCCTATACCCTCCTTGACTCTGGGGTGTGAATTTCATCTGCTTCTATAAATTAAGATTTCCATAGAAAATTTATGTCAGCAGTACAGCCGTTTATCCCAGCACTTCCCCAGGCCTTCGCTAAAGATAGTGCATCGTTACCATGCGTCGTGTAGAGATAATGCATAGTAGTTACTATGCCTCCAGTAAAGATAGTACACAGTTTTCATGCTTTGTGGAAGGAGCTGTGCACCTAATTATAATTTCTAAATGATTCCTCAGCCTTTATGCTATAAGGCATAAAACTTATTCCTTTTAGCTTTTACCAAAAATTTCTTCCCAATTTTCCAGTCATCTCTGAAGATGTCTTGAGTCTCTCTATAAAAACCGCCTTACCCATCTTTACACCGGGAGATCCCCAGACAGCCAAAGTTGTAACACGATTTTGAGAAATGCTGAGAAAATGATTGAATTATTTCATGCTGCTTTCCCTTGGGCAGATCTCTATGTCACATCACACTGTTGATTCAGTTAATATTCTCCGTTAAAACAACAATTCTACTCTTCTGAAGCATTGCTTGCCATCGTAGTCACAGGAATTAATAAATAAAAGAACTTAATTGGGCTGGCAAGATATGGCTCAGCGGGTAAGAGCACTGACTGCTCTTCCGAAGGTCCTGAGTTTGGATCCCAGCAACCACATGGTGGCTCACAACCACCCGTAATGAACTCGGACACTCTCTTTTGGTGCCTCTGAGGACAGCTACAGTGAATTACGCCAGAGTGAGCAGGGCCCAGAGAAAGCAGGGCCAGCAGAAGTCCTGAGTTCAATTCCCAGCAGCCACACACATGATAGCTCATTGCCATCTGTACAGCTACAGTGTACTCATGTACTCATACATATAAAATAAATAAAATAAATCTTAAAAAAACTTAATTGAAAGCAGTTATAAAGCCGAAGATATCAAAAACCACGGTAGAAAGATAAAGATTTTGAGCAGAGTTTGAAGGATAAAGCTTCTGGGAAATTCAAAAGTTAAACTTGAGCCGGGCAGTGATGGCGCACGCCTTTAATCCCAGCACTTGGGAAGCAGAGGCAGGTGGATTTCTGACTTTAAGGCCAGCCTGGTCTACAGAGTGAGTTCCAAGATAGCCAGGGAGGACTACACAGAGAAACCCTATCTCGAAAACATCCCCCCCACACCAAAAAAGTAAAAGTTGAATCTCCTTACTTGTGTGACATCAGCCTTTTATTTGGTAAAAGATTAAGATGTATGGATTTGTCATAAAAGACATTTAAACCAGGTTGTGTAGAATCATGTAGGAAGGATAGATGCCCTCCTAATAAAGTTTTTTGTTGCTGTGATACAGTAACTTGACAAAAATGTCTCAGTGGAGAATGAATTTATTACAGACTCCTAATTACAGAGTATGGTCTACCATGGTGAAGAAAGGCAGGACAGCAGGAGCCTGAGGCAGCGGAGCACACCACATCCATAGTTGGGAAGCAGAGAGCACAGATCTGCTGGCTGGTTTTGTGTCAACTTGACACAGGCTGGAGTTATCATAGAGAGGGGAGCTTCAGGTGAGGAAATGCTTCCATGAGATCCAGCTGTAAGGCATTTTCTCAATTAGTGATCAAGGGGGGAGGGCCCATCCCATTGTGGGTGGTGCCATCTCGGGGCTGGTATTCTTGGGTTCTATAAGAAAGCAAGCTGAGCAAGACAGGGGAAGCAAGCCAGTAAGCAGCATCCCTCCATGGCCTCTGCATCAGCGCCTGCTTCCTGACCTGCTTGCATTTCAGTAGTGACTTTGGTGATGAACAGCAATGTGGAAGTATAAGCTGAATAAACTCTTTCCTCCCCAACTTGCTTCTTGGTCATGATGTTTGTGCAGGAATAGAAACCCTGACTAAGACAACAGATGATAGATATCTTAATCTCATTTTCTTCATTTCATACAGTGTAGGATTTCAGCCTAAAGAATAGTACAACAGTAGGCTGGTCTTCTTACCCTAGTTAACCTAATTAAGATAATCTCCCATAGCTATGGCCATCTCCTAAGTCATTTTATATCCCATCAAGTCAACAACAGCTGCCATTACAGATTGATGCCTTGGTCTCTTTTCTAGACTTTTAACTAACCTGACTAAGCCTCTTATCTACCTTATTCATAGGAATTTACACATTTCTAATGAACATACAACAGGTTTTCAGAAAGTAGAAGAGCTATCTGGAAATGATTAACATAAAGTCCTTAGAAAATGTAAATTACACTACTATATAATTGTACAGACACTATTTATTTGGGATAGAGAATGATACATACATCCACATATTGAGGACACTGTAGGTCAGGAATGGTTTTTGGTTTTCCTTTCACTTTTAAGAAAATATCTTGCCAAGCAGATAGAGCTGGCTGAACTGGAACTCACCATATACACCAGGCTGGCCTTGACTTTTTGGTGTTGCTCTGTCCTCTGTTTCCTAAGGGTTGGGATTACAGGTATGTACCATCATACCACACAGAAATGGTGTGTTTTAGAAGACCACATCTAACCTATCTAGGACCTCATGAAGCAGGTTGTGTGTGTTTGTTGCATTATTGATAAGAGAACTGACCCATTAACAACAGTTTTTGCTTCAATATGCTCTAGGGATAGGGTGAATAATTTAATATTGGAAGCAAATGGGGTAAGATTGTCCACACTCAAATTACAGCTAAAGTTGGAGCTTGTGACAAGAGGTTTCATTACACTGTTCTCTCCAACATTTTATGCATTTCAAATTTATCAAAAATGAAAAGTTTCTAAGATGTCCATCAATAAACATCCAGACTAAAAACCAGATTTTGCTCATTTCAACAGTATTTCTCTGTTATTTACAAAATAAAAAGTTGTGAAGAACTAGAGGCTAATTTGTAATACAGAAAACATATTTTTAGTTTAATTCCATTTTAGAAAATAACAGTAGCTTTTTATACTCCCAAAATGTGCTGAATCTATGTGAATATCAATGTTAACATATATATGAAATCATATATATACATATATATCAATGTTAATATGCATATATATGCATTATATATGTATATATATGTACATAGTTAGAGAAAGGGTCTCAACAGCATAGCCCAGATTGACCTTAAACTTGGGCTTCTCCAATGGAGGAGCTACAGAAAGGACCCAAGGAGCTGAAAGGTTTGCAGCCCCACAGGAGAAACAAAAATATGAACTAACCAGTTCTATCTCAGAGCTCCCAGGGACTAAACCACGAACCAAAGAGTACACACGGAGGGACCCATGTCTCCAGCTGCATATGTAGTAGAGGATGGCCTTGTTGGTCATCAGTGTGAGGAGAGCCCTTGGTCCTGTGAAGGTTCTATGCCCCAGTGTAGGGGAAAACCAGGGCCAGGAAGCAGGAAGGAGTGGGCTGGTGAGCAGGGGGAAGAGGAAGGGAACAGGTTTTTTTGGATTTTTGGGTTTTTTTTGTTTGTTTGTTTTTTGTTTTCCTTTTCCGGAGGGGAAACCAGGAAAGGGGATATCATTTGAAATGTAAATAAAGAACATATCTAAAAAAAAAACCAAAAAAAACCTTGGGCTTCTCTTGTCTCATTTTCTCAGGAGTTGAGATTATAAGTGTACCCCACTATGCCTAACAATTTTAACATTTATTAATAAATATGTCTTTTCATGAATCAACCTAGTGTAACACAGATTTAAGAAGAAGTATATAAAATATCTCAATATTCTAAGGGTTTTCATTAAATCTATAGTGATAGGTAACACTAGCTGTTATAGACTGAAGACAGACTTATGGAACTTGTCAGGTAGAATGGTAGCTACAGCTAGGGAGAAACTTCAGCAAGTGGTAATGAGAAGCATGTCACTAGGGATGACCACAAGGCTCCACCCTACAGTGTTCAGTCATGTTTGAAGATGTTTATGCAATATGGAGAACACTTACACATTTGTTATATTTCCCAATACAACATTATCTCATTGAAGACATTATGCTAACCGAGAGAAACCAGAAACAAAAGGCTGTACCATATGATTCTATTTGTATGGTCTTCTAAAACAACAAACTATAGGACTCTAAAACCAACAGTTGAGAAGGACCAGGGTGGGGAGAAAAGATTGATGGGAAAGAGGTGCCAGGGCATTGTTTGGGATGGAAGGCCTGTTCCTGAGCTGCCTTGAACCCATGGCTAGTTATATAGACAGGTGTTTTCACCACATTCTCAACGCAGCTATAAGAATGTGAATATACTGCTTATAAGTTATCTCTCAACAAATCTGATTTCAGAAATATGTGTTTGTGTATATATGAATACAGTATATGTTACAACAGAATACATATTACACAAATAAACCTATGTGCATTACATACCCTTTTGAGCAGAGACATTTGTGAAGGCCTAGAGGCCATATACTCAACTGAGTGTCGACTGTATTTGCATGTGCCATGCCATCTTTGTATCCCCAGTACCAAACTGACTTAATCATCATTTTTGCACGTATGCTTCGTTGAGTTCAGTTTGCAAGTATTTCATCGAGTGTTTTCATGTCTATATTTATCAGAGAAATGGGGTTCAACTGGTTTTGGTGTCAGAATAATACTGGCATCATAGACTCCATTTGCAAGTCCTTCTTTCCTTTCTGTTTTAAGGACCAGTTTGGAGGAGTGTTGATGCCAGTTCCTGACAAGCCTGGCAGAATTCTTCAGTGAATCCATCTGGTCCTGGGCCGTTCTTTATTGGGAGGCTCTTTATTAATCTTCCATCTTGTTGCTCATTATAGATCTGTTTAAGTTGCTCATAGCCTCTTCCTTTAATTTTGCAACTAGGATTTTATCCATTTCATCTAGATTTTTCTAGTTGTATCATGTTCTGAGCATTCCAGCAGGCAAGGAAAATTGGGGAGCAAAACTAAATGTAGTCAAAATTGGAGTCACATATTATCATTTTAAGTTGTTAAATAAGACAACTTGAAAGTTCCCGACAGAGCATTGATCATTAATTGTGAGAGCATCTCACTTCTCCCAACCACACCCCAGAGTAATCTTAACCAAGTCCTGAGAAAGTGGATGAAAGCAGAAGTACATTCTGATTGTCTCCCTTGGGCAATATTGAACACATTGAGACAAAACGCTCTTCAGAGGGACAGGAAGGGTAAGTAAGAACATTTTGTTGCTTCAGATTTAGCTAATGAAGAAACAGTAAATCTTTATACTTCTGCCATGATGCATGCGATTTTACTTGCATATCAAAGGGCTAGCAGAGAACATCTAAGTAGTTATTGGAAAATACATGAAAAGTGGGGGACCCCATGTCTGCTATGGAGAAGCCTGCCAAGGCTATTCCAGAATATACCAGTTGACTCTAACATAGCCCAATGTGAAGGCGGCCATAGCCACTCTGGGGGAATGGGAATTAACATTAGCCTATCTTGTTAAACCATATAGCAAATAGCCTTCAAGTTTGCTAACATCTAGGCTCTGATATAAAAGAGTAGTGACATGCGCTGGAGAGATCCCTTATCAGTTAAGAATAGTGACTTGGGACTGGTGAGATGGCTCAGCGGATAAGAGCACTGATTGCTCTTCTGAAGGTCCTGAATTCAAATCCCAGCAACCATATGGTGGCTCACAACCGCCTGTAGTGAGATCTGACGCCCTTTTCTGATGTGTCTGAAGACAGCTACAATGTACTTATTTATAATAATAAATAAATCTTTTTTGACCTGAGCAAGCAGGGGTCTACCTGGAGCGAGCGGGGTTGACTGGAACAAGCAGAGGTCCTAAAAAAAATGAAGTCAATTCCCAACAATCAGATGAAGGCTCACAACTATTTGTACAAGTACAGTGTATACTCATATACATAAAATAAATAAATCTTTTTAAAAAAGAGAAGAATAGTGACTCGCTGAATTTTTTCTTTTGTCTGTTGTGGCTAGGCTGGATCAAACTTGTAATCCTCCTGCCTTAACTTCCTGAAAGTTGGGCTTATAGCTATGTTCCAGCAAGCACCCTTAATTTACCATACTTGACCCAGCTCTGGGAAGTGTGTGTATCTTTCCCTTTTTAAGTTTGAAACAGATCAACAGTATTTCTCTAAATCCACAAGCCGGAAAGGGGCTAAGGAAGCACTTTCCCCTCCCCTGCCTTTGCTCCTTACCTTTGCATATGGTAAAACTCAAGCTCAAAAATCTGCTGTCAAATCAAAGGAAATCTGGATTTAGGGAGAGGCTCTATGCGAAAGATAGACCAGGGCAAGAGGAAGACGACCTCAGAGAAATCGACAAGTATTTTGAAATCAAAGAGAAACAGGATTTTCTTTCACGGGATGAAGGAGGGGCAAGCAGAGATAAGCAGAATCAGTGGAGGAAGCTGGACAATAGAGGGGAGGGGCTTGCTGAGCATGGACGGGAAGCTATTCTACTGTGGCAGCAGCCAGTTGCCAGAAAGAGCTGATAAGGGCCCATTCCGCAGCTGTGTGCTGGCTCGGGGCTGGGACCTCAGAGCTTCAGCAAAGAGACATAGCCCAGTAAGGTTTGGACAACTCCAAACAGCGAGTGTGAATGGGAACCACGAACCCTTGCTGTCTGCGTGTCACACCCCCCATCTTCAGGCTAGAACTTCCCAATCGGCAGTCTTCTGTCATTCTGATGGTGACCTAGTCTTGGGCCGATTCAGAAAGTCTAGCAAAGATAGCGTCCCTCCCTCTGCCTCCGTGTTGCCTTTCCTCTCTGTGACATCATTAAAGGAAGCGCCCTCAGGGTCCCTGAGAGGACTGCTCTCCAGAACTCTCTCTGCAGGATTCCTTAGTGGGTATGTGTCAGATCATTCTCATCGTCTGTGCTCATTTATTAAGAAATTTCAGCTTCTTTATGGGAGGGTATGTGGGTAAACTTTACAGTTCAAAGCTGACCTGCCTAAACTGGTGATGCTGGCATCCGACTGCAATCCCTGAACTTTGGGAGGCTGAAACAGGGGAGTCGTGGGTTCAAGGACAGTTAGGGCTACAGAGCAAGAACCTCTCAGAAACTCGCAGAACCCATAAGATAGCTCACCACTTGCTGTACATCCCCGATGACCTAAGCTTGAGCTCTGGGAAGAGTGCTGCAATCCCAGCATTTGTACAGTGAGGGGAGAGGCAGGCAGAGGCAGGAGAACGGCTTTCAAGTTTTCAGAGCAGCTAATGTGAAGTGGAGTGTGTTTTCTGAGTGGCAGGTCTCAAGAGACCCCGAGTCAGTAAGGTGAGAGGCAGGTAATGTCTTCCTAAAGTTCCTCTGACTTTTCCATGTATGCTGTGCATGTCACACACACACACACACACACACACAGACACACAAACACTCACACATGCACACATATAGGACCACCACCACCACCATCACCAATAATAATAATAATAATAATAATAATAATAATAATAATAATAATAAAAGTAACAACAACAATAACAGAGAACAACAACTATTACAAAACAGCAACCAAACAAAAATCCCATTCATCTTGGTGGGAAAATTTTGATAAATTGATTTATAGTTTTACTACAGTATCATAGAAATTACATTAAAAACACTCTTTAGGCAGGGCAGTGGTGGCGCACACCTTTAATCCCAGCACTTGGGAGGCAGAGGCAGGTGGATTTCTGGATTTAAGCTTGGTCTACAGAGTGAGTTCCAGGACAGCCAGGGCTACACAGAGAAACCCTGTCTTGAAAAACCAAAAAACAAACAAACAAACAAAAAACAAAAAAACCAAACAAACAAAACAAAAAACAAAACAAAAAAAACAACCCAAAAAACCAAAAAACCAAACCAAAACAAAACAAAAAACCACTCTTTAGCCCCAGTCCCCAGTTTAACCCTAACTTTAACATCATGGTTCTCAATCAGGAACAACAAAAAAATCTCATCTTTTGTTTGTTTGTTTCTTTCTTTTCATGGCAATATCTGAAGACATACTTGTCATGACCAGGCACATGCCAGCCTCTAGTAGTTTTAGTGACTGATCGGATGGTTCTTCATCTCTAGGACAGGAAACAGCCCTCACAACAGAGCCTTCTCCAGTCTGAGTGTCAGTATGTGAGGATAGGAGACACTGGCTTCAGTTCTAATCTGACTGTAGCCATCCAACACATCCCTAGGACAAACTCAGTTTATGATGTACACTGTAGATTTCCCAATAATGTGCTCCTTGCTCTGAGCTGGGCACACAATTCTCAGCTTTCCTATAGTTCTGGCCTTCTTTCTTTAAAATGTGGCTTAAATGTAGGAGGCCTGACATCAGCAGCAGATCTATTTGGTTTTGCCTAAGAATTTGACACTAATCAGGGTCCTTGGTATTACAACCAGACTAAAGAATATTTGAATCAGAAGGTTTTAGCTAGTTACTTTTCTGAAAAGCCCACCTTTTCTGCATATTCCCTGGAGGTGAGAGCATTTCATGGGAAGAGAAGAGAGTTTCTCTCCTCATCCCTAGAAGCCAGTACTTAGAATGCTAATGTGTTTAGTACAAACTGAATCCTAAAATGGGATTCTGGGAGTCAAGAGGTTTAGAAAGGAAAACCAGAACACCCCGTAACAATAGCCCTGACAATGTCAATAGCTAGAAGGGTGTGGCACATGTCAACGTTAAAATAAATAGCTTCAGAGTCCATCTGATGTCAGGAAAACAGGTGCCTTGCCGGAGTAGTCTTCAAAGGTGGCTCCCAGCTCCGCCTTCTCTTCCTTGAGAGCGTGATGTGTATCTGATCACATTACTGTTTCTGCACCTGTATTTCCTGTCCTCCTGTCTCAGAGTCCTTGAAAAAGTGTCTCAAAGGTGACAAAAACGTGTTCTTGGGCGTAGAAAGACTGTACGGGCAAGTATGTAAACTAACCTTCCTGACCATGGCTTTTTTGATGGACATTTAACCAAGCTGAGCTTCGGAGGGGCTTGAGGAGTGAATGCAGCAGCTAGCTGGAAACCCGCAGTCCTGAGAGCGCTTCTCGAGGCCACCGTCCTCACTCTCAATGTCTCCACCTGTTTCCTGTGAGATAAAATGAGGATCAATCAGTTACCCGGCTGTAAGGAACTAAGAATAAAGTGATCAGCAGCGGACTCCAGGGAAAATATTAAACAGCCAGAGGCACAGACACCGGCGTGTTTATGATCTGTCTCCCCCACCCTCTCAGGTGGGGCCTCTCCCGTCCCCTGTACTCCTCCGCAACCATGGCTGGGGGTTAATAACCAAACATAGCTGATTGATAGAACTGACATTGGCGTATAAGTTTGATATTCACGAGAGGCTAGATAGAAAACTATATAGGATGGTACAATACCTGGCTGTAGAGAGGACATGGGAGGGAGGCTCTGGGAGGCCTGTCAGAATTACCTCGAGGTCTCACAGATACATGGCTATGTGTGGGATGGGAGAGTCGCTTTCTTAAATACGAAGGCAACAGACTGGAAATCCCTAAGGGTATAGATAGAGTCGAGTAACGATGCCATCTGAATTGCAGTGGTACAGTTGCTCTAAGAGGAGAGATTTGTGACTCTCCTCAACTATAGTCTGTATTGATATGGATTAATAATGTATGTATTGATTCTATATGTTCATGTGTGTGAGTGAGATATTTATAAAGCCAAATACATCCTTCCTGTATTTGGCCTAGCTACGTCCTCTCCAGCCTCTCCTCTATCCTGGGCTAGCCCATCCCATTCCATCCTGTTCCTGTTGCTTTGTGATTTTAAAATGCTGTTTGACAGCCGACTAAGTAGAATTCAAAATCTGTGATCTGTACAAGGCCAGATAATAAGTCGTTTATACTTTTAGGTAGAGACACATTTATTTTAGGTTTAGGATAGTGAATGAAACCCCACAGTATCATTTTATATAACTAAATGATGAAAGAAGGGTGTTTCGTGCCTGCTTAATCTTTGTTACTGTTGACGAGTGGGGGCTTTGCTTTGTATGGGTGTTTATGCATGTGCAGGTGCATGTGCACACATATATGTATGTGAGTGTATGTTTGTGTGGAGACCATAAGACAACTTTAGGTGTTGTTTCTTGGGAGCCATCCACCTTGCTTTTTTTTTTTTTCCCCAAAGATTTATTTTATGTATATGAGTACACTGTAGCTGTCTTCAGACACACCAGAAGAGGGTATCAGATCCCACTACAGATAGTTGTGAGCCACCATGTGGCTGCTGGGAATTGAACTCAGGACCCTCTGGAAGAGCAGTCAGTGATCTTAACCACTGAGTCATCTCTCCAGCCCTCCCCCTACCCCCAACCCCTTGCTTTTGAGACAGGATATTTCATTGGCCCATACACTGATGATTGGGCTGGGCTCACTGGCCAGCAAGCCCTAGAGATCCTTCTGTCTCTGACTCCCTAGGACAAGGGTTACTTGTCCTAGGTGCAAGTGGGTGCTGGGACTCGAACTTCAACCCTTTAGCTTTATCATCTGAGCCGTCTCTCCATCCCAAGAGTCATTATCTTTACATGATGAGTGAAGAGACTCTATTAGTGCCCATTTGTTCACTTCAGAGATGGTAAGAAGCACTGGTGCTTTGTGCCTGTCTAAAGAAGTGTGAGACAGGCAACAAGACTGGAACTTAGAATGATTGTGTCAGCTAACTCACGCACACAGAGGCTCATGCTTTTCATCTGGTCCTGATAAATAAGGTATAGTTTTATCATAGAGAAAATTCCAAATAAACAGGTAATAATGACGATGACGATGGTGGCCATGATGAAGACGATGATGATGCTCATGCCACAATGCGAGAGTCGGTAGATGCCTGTGGAGTCAGTTCTCTGCTTCCACCTGGGGTTCAGGTTGCCAAACTAACACAACAGACACTTTTACCCACTGTCCACCCTATTGACCCCAAACAGAGAATCACTGTGAGAAAGGTAAACACAGGAATGGCTCAATGAACTACATTAGCAATTCATATGTATTAAAATGACACAGAAAAATCAATCAGGAAGACTGGCCATCAATCAAATGGGTTACATGTCATAAAGCATGCATTTTCTTCTTTGTCTGCCTTTTTGTCTTTCAGTCATAACATGAAAAAAAAAACCCAAAAAAAACAAAAAACCAATCCTCGAACCACTGACAGTACATCCCAGGTCAACATGCAGGAACTTGAGCCTTTGATTCTGGATTTCTCGATGACTTGAAAACATGATAGCAGGGATTAGGTTTCATCTCAACTCTGTGTTCAAGTGTGGGAGCAAGAGAGCTAGAGAGCCAGAGCAAGAGCTAGAGAGGAGAAGGGGGAGACGGAGGGAGGGAGGGAGGTAGCGAGGTGGGGAGGCAAGGGAGAGAGAGGGGGAAGGATGGATAGAAAATAATGCTTAAATATGGCTGAGTTAAGTCAATCAAATCCTATTTCATTCTTTTAGATTTATGAAAAAAACCCCAAGGGATGTGTCCTGATGAGGAGATCTTAGCACGGGGCAGCACTTTGGAGACTTTCAACAGGAGAGAGGCATCAACAGATATTCTAAGGAAGCTTGGGCTATGTGTTGCTGGCAGGAGCTCATTCACATGTGGTTGTTGATGATACAGAAACTTATTTTAATGAGTATTTAAATGTGAGTAAAAAGCTTTTGGGGGTGTATGAAGATTTACAGAGCAGATAGACCCCTTAATCATTTATTTATTTATTTATTTATTTATTTATTTATTTGCAATCCAACTGCTGCTCCCCCTCCTGGTCCCCCCTCCCACACTTCCTCATCCCATTCCTCTTCTCCTCTGTCTCTGAGAGAGTGCTCCCCCACCACTAGGCCTCCCTCCTCTCTCTGGGGCCTCAAGTCTCTCTAGGATTAGGCACATCTTCTCCTACTGAGGCCAGACCAGGGAATCTTCTGCTATCTATGTGTTGGGGGCCTTGGACCAGCTTGTGTATGCTGTCTGCTCGGTGGCTCAGTGTCTGGGAGCTCCCAGGGGGTCCAGTTCATTCTTAAACATTATACTATAAGCAAACATTGGCTCAGAATCAGTAACCTAAATGAATTTAATTATCACTTATCGAGGCTTGCCTATTTGATTTTAACTCCGGCTCAGTGGTTAAGAGTGCTTCTTGCTTCCACAGACGACCTAAATTCAGTTCCCAGCACCTACATCAAGTGTCTCACAACCATCAGTAACTCCAGCCCTAGAGATCTAAATAATACTCTTTCTAGCCTTTGAAGGCACCTGTTTGCATGTGCGTGTGTGCGCGCTCGCGCGCGCGCGCACACACACACACACACACACACACACGCCTGCAAGCATTCATGTCAACACACAAATGATACTATTTTTAGAAGTGGTTTTCAAACTTGCTGCTTAGCCCCCATTCCTATTTCTTATCATCCCTGCTAGGACTGAGAAGTGACAGGCTACAGCGGCAGGTCTCACGCAGGATAAATGGAGAACAGTGATCCGTGACCATTCCCTTTCTGGAGCCTCCCCGACCGTTCCAGCTCCACCCACTTCTGATCTTCTGACTATTTCCTGTAAGATCTTACTGCAAAGGACTCTAGCCAGTGAGTCAGGCTCAAAGCCACCTCTGCCACTTACATATATGGACCGTCGGCAGTTGTCTGACTCTCTGTACCTGATTCCTCGTCTGTAAAGCAGAAATGATAACATGCAATGAGGACTACATACGTTAACATATCCCGGAATGGCGCACTCTATACCATCATCAATAAGTACAGCTATACTTTGGATGCTTTTGGCAGGCACTGATGTTTCAATATGCATATCTTGATGTTAGTTGAAAAGCTCCTCGAAAGCAGGGACCAACTTTGTCCCCCCAGGAATAGCACAGTGTCTGACTCATCAAATGTGTCCTAGAGGCACGACAGGATATCATTCATCTTTGCTCCTTTCCTTCTTTCTTTCCCTCCTTCCCTCCACCTGTGGTGGTTTGGATAGGAACGGCCTACATAGAATCACATGTTTGATTGCTTGGCCACAGGGAGTGGTACTGTTTGGAGGTGTGGCTTTACTGAAGTAGGTGTGGCCTTTTTGGCGGAAGTATGTCATTGTGGGGATGGGCTTTGATGTCTCCTACACTCAAGTTATGCCCAGGGTGGCACACAGTCACTTCTGCTACCTGTGCAACAATATGTAGAACCTTCTCCGCTCCTTCTCCAGCACCATGTCTGCCTGCATGCCACCATGATGATAATGGATAGAACCTCTGAACTTTAAGCCAGCCCCAGTTAATTTTTTTCCCCTTTTTAAGAGCTGCCTAGGTCATGGTATTGCTTCACTGCAACAGAAGCCCTAACTAAGTCACCTCCCTTTGTTTTCTGCATGCGTGGTATATGTATGCGGTACATGTATTTTTTGTATGTACAGGTATGGGTGCACTCTCTTGTATCAGTGGGTGTGGAGGGCGAGGACAATGTCAGGTGCTTCCTCAGGCACTGTTCTCATTAAAACAGAAGTTCATTTTCTAGGCTAGACTGGCGACTTATCAAAGCCAAATGTCTTTGTGGGGACACTGCCCTAACAATCCTGTCCGTGGTATTTCTGAACCTGCGTTAGGAGGATGGTTAGTGTATTCATTAACTGTCAAAAATCAGCATGGGCTCATTTTATCTGTCAGGATTCTGCCTATGGGCACAGACTCTCTGAACTAAAGATTCAAATCTATGGAAAATTAATGATTCTAGGAGGACACACAAAACATGATGCTCTTTGATTCTATGGTCTAAAAAAGTGAATGGGAGAATTATAACGGTGAAAAAATTCAGTGAATGTTCAAGCTCAGGTCACTTGAGTGGCTTGAATTATTATCCTTCAAGCAGGTATCAGATTTTAATTAATTTTAAACCTATGTCTACAAAGGTCATCGGGACTGTGGTTCAAACGTTGCCACATGAGTGCTGTGATTGTTAGATTATGCTGGAAATTCTTAGTCTCGAGGAGAAGGCTGGGTGCATGGAAAACAGTGGTCCAGGGGTGGTCATCTATCCTAGCATTGCTTTGGCTTACTGTCCTGGAGTCTGGGACTCTGGCTCGTATACATTCCAGCTAAAAGTATGACCATACTTTTATGTCCGGGTTTTTGACCCTGTTGCACTTAATCCTAGCAAGCTGATATTTCTCAAAGGCCTTAACATTTTTGAGTCTTACTGATCTAGAGATAAAAATTATTCTCTTTACTCTTTGTGTGGAGTAGATGGTGTCATATGGAAAAGACTTGGGGTGCCATCTTGTATGAGTAATACTATGCCTCTGTCTGGAGATATCTTTCTATGATGTGGGCTTGGTCACGCAGGAATTTACAAGAACCAATGAATTGCTGCTAAAACAAAAGTCTCATAATGTCTGACCCAGCTGTGGTATTGTGATATGTGACATTATGATAAAAATATCTCTTAATATTGTAAGAGATTGTAAGCGACTGAGACTTTTGCTAGACTTCATAGTGTAATTTGCTGGGTGTACCTTTAAGAGAACTGAAAGCAGTCTCTATATTCCAGTCTCTTATGACTGTATAAACAGTAAGTTTTGTTCAGATCACTTGAGTCAGCATTTGTTGTGATATTTCCCATATGACTCAAAAAATGATCTTTTTTTTTCCCCCTGGCAGTCTTGATTAATTCACACTGGCCATGTGGCCTCATCTTTTTAGTAGGATTGGGTCAGATCTTCTGGAATTTTAGTTGCACCATTGAGCTTGCTATTTGGATGTCATGAACAGCTCATTTTAATGAAATGAAATTGTTTGATGTCAATTTTGGTACAAGAGAATGGGGGTATCCTGGAACAGGATGTAAAATGTAGAAGAGGTTTTGGGATTTGGTAGTGGACAGAAGCCAGAAGTATTTTTGAAACATTGGATATCTGTTTGATAATGTTGACAAAATTGTGGACTTTGGTTACAGATCTGGAGAAGGTTCTGAAGGAAGCTAGGAGTCTCATCTATAATTGATTTAGATGTTGAGATCTGGGATTTAGAGCTGATAACATTCAGATTACAGTTTTGGACCCAAGTTTAATGCTGGAATGGTGTGAATACATTTAGTACTAGGGAAGGACACAGGCTGTGTTTCTAGCCCAGGACAAGTGTTAGGAAGCAGAGAGCTGAGCTTGCTTTTTGAGCCCTCTCTTCCTGTACTTGTTATGGTACTGGGAGTTGAACCCAGGACCTTGCTTATGCTAGGTAGTTGCTGTTCCAATGAGCTAAAGCCCCACACTTTTTTGTACCTTCTATTTTTGAGGCAGGGCTTAAGTAAATCACTTAGGGTGGCCTTGAACTTGAGATTCTCCTGCCTCTGCTTCCTAGGTAGTTGAGATTAGTGACTGTTACCAGGCTTGGCTAAAAGAAGGACCAAGATGAGTGTCCTTATGCAAACCCTAAGTCATGGAAAAGAAACAGAGTTAGACACACAGAGCAAAAAGACCACCGCATGTAGACTGATGTAGAGTCAGGAGTGACATGACTACAAGTCAAAGAACAACAAAGACTGCCAGGAACAGAAGCAGGCAGCCTCAGTATTCAGAGGCCATATAACTCTATGTCTTTGGACTTTGAATCTTTAATACTGTCACAAAATAATTTATGCTTCTTAATCCAACCAATTTTTGGCACTCCATTATAGCTAGTTAGGGAATGGACATAAACCTAATACCTATAATTGAAATTTTTAATGATTTACACAAAATATGATTATTTTTTACATCAATAAATGGAAAAGCTGTTCAGTGGTAAAGAGCTTGCCTAGCATGTGTGAGGCCCCATGTTCAATCCCCAGCACGCCCCCCCCCCCGCCAATGTCCCAATTTTCTTATTCCTATACTTTCATCATTGCTGAATAGAAATAGAACAGATGCATCTTTATTTATATATGTGGTGAAAGTTTCATTTGTTTTTGAGCTACCCATAAATATCCTCAATTAGGTAATGCTTGTTGGCTGAACCCCATATGGCTGTTTGAAAGCTTAGATGTTTTCACAGAAGACTGAAGAGCAAGTCTTAATAACTACTTATTGTATGAAAGGCAGAGGGGCTAAGTAGTTGACTGACTTAAGTGTCAAATAACAACTTGTAAACTTCTTTATAGTCATTGCTCTATTTATACAGATTTCACACCCGAGATAGCAATATGTAGTGCCAATGCTTTCCTTGATCATTCCCTGGAGACCTGTGTACCCTGAGAATGAAGGTATCTCTTGTGCGGGCTGCTAATACTGGATGCCTTTGTCACGTTTACACTTTTAGTCACTGGAGGAGCCTGCATGCTCATGGAGTCCTTGGCATTCAGAAATTCTTTGGGGAAGGAAATATGAGTGGAAGGGAGGGAAGGATGGAGGGAAGGAAGGAGAGAGGGAGTAAGGAAAGAGAGAGGGAAGAAGACAGGAAAGCAGGAAGGAAGGAAGGAGGGAAGGAGGAAAAGGAAGAAGGAAGAATGGAAAGGAAGAAGGAAGGGAGACTGGGAGGCAGGCAGCCATCCATCAGGTGGTTGGGGTGGCCTTGCTCTGACTCCTTCCTCCACTTGTATCCTGTCTCTCTCATCACAAACAGAAGAACTGTGACATGGCTTGGTCAGAACTAAGAATTTTACTCACAATAACATCCTGCTCGAATGCTAAACAGGAATAAGTTGTATAGAGTTTTTTCCAAAACAAAACCTATTTTTTCACAACTGGCATTATCATTACAGAAAATGTTCATTGAAGAAGAGAGAGCTAGGGATGGGAGTTAGCTCAGTGGTAGAACCCATATGAAGCCCTGGGTTCAATGCCAAGGACTTCTTCCATGTTTTTTTTTTTTTTTTACAGTCCATGTTTGTTACTCAGCATTTTGTCACTGGAGTAATCATCTTGTAAAGGGAAAAAAGTTATTCTGGTTCACAGTTTGATTGGCAAGTTGCCCAGGGCCTGGGTTGAGGCAGGACATCATGGTGGACGTCCATAGTGGAACAAAACCACTCACCCAAAGGTGAGAAATGAAAGAGTACTGGTAAAGGCCTGGGGTACCACAAACCCCTTCAAGGCTTCTCCCTTTGAGACCTCCTACCAGGCCCATCCTCTCTTTTAAAAATTAAAAATAATTGAGAAAAATATCACGCTATTTAGTTCAGGCTGACTTTGAACATGTGACGTTCCTGCCTCATTCTGCTCAGTCCGAGATGAAAGGTAATTACTCCCTTCCTGGGCTAGGCCTCTCACTTCTTAAAGATTCTACAATCTTCCAACAGCAACACAGGCTGAAGATGCGGCCTTTTGCAGACAAGCTTTTGGGAGACTCTCAAGATCTAAGCTACATTATTAGTTTTCCTCTAGACACTTCTCTTGGCAGAGAAATTGTTTTAAAGAGTTTTGTTAGAAATAGATATAACCCATACTGAGTCTGAAAGCAAATTGCGAGGTAGGAACTGATGAACAAATGCTAAGTATAGAAATCCTTTCCTTTGAACATTTTGCATTCCAACAGGCTATTCCAAACTTATTTTTACTCTACACTGAATATGTCACAAGAATGTCTACCCCTGGTACTGCATGGAAGACTGAGTTATGACTTTGGTTCCTTGCCTGGAGGGCATATTTCAACACCAATAGTCAATTAATTAATTGATCAATTGATTAACGAATTAACTAATTTTATTGAAAATAAATTCTTCTCTCATACAGCTTATCCCAACTACAGTTTCCCCTCTGTTCTAAAGAGTTCCAGGTGGACTGGCCTTGGTAGTTGCCTGGAGCCCTCACTTTGTAAGCCACTACTTAACAAATAGTAACAGCCAACATATACTGCCGAATGTTTGAACGAAGAGTTTCTGTAGTCATTTTAGCTTTTTTTTTTTTTTTTTTTTTTTAATCACCTTGGTAATTTCCCTAGAGGGCAACGTGCAGTAGATGTTGTCTGGTATCCCATGGAGTCCAGACTCATGCTCTGACTATTTGTCATGTGTTGCTTCTGCCCATGGTATCTTTGGTTTTATTGGTTTTGTTTGTGAATGTTCCATATAGTGTCTTGTAGGTAAGACAAGTTCTAAAAGCTGGTCTCCCTCTCAGTGGGACAAAAGGGTGAAGAGCTCAAAGAACTCGGACTTCCCCCGCCCTCATTGTGTACCATGAAGGGTCCCTGGGAGTCATCTTACCTCCTGTGTTGAGATGTGTCTGCTCTTGTAGAAAGTGCTTTTGTATCAGGAACATGTACACTAGGCCCTGTTCCCGTCCACAAGCTGAGCCATATGTACATAATCTAGACTGTTTTCTTAGGTCTGAACTTTTATAGCCAGTCTTTGAAGATTCACACATTTGCAAGGTGATTGACGCCATCTTTGCCTAAATGCAGTGAGTGCACTGGAAGCTCGCTCTTGGAGACAGTCCATGTAAATCTGGATGGGTTATATACAACAGGGGCCAAAAACTGAAAAAAAAATCACCAAATCTATTAGAAAACAATGTGTGTAATGCTGAAATTTGGGGGGCTTTCAGATTTCTCTAACTACATTTTCTGAATGCATGAAAATTCCAGAATTTTTCCTTCTTTAAGCAACCCTTTGTGCTTCAGTGTGTTCTTGTCATCAGTATTAACTCTGGGATACTACTGGCTCTGTGTGTCTTTCCTTATGAGGCAGCAGTACATGTGAGGAGAGGTACATGTGTTGGATTTTTGCTAATGTATTTATTTCATTCCAGTTTGATTTATTTTAATTGTTGATACTTAAGTTGTCAGTAGACCTGCTTTATTTATGATGTATTTCAGCTTAAAGTTACGTTATTATATGTGGATGTAAATATAGATTTGATGTTTTACAAAAAAAATAAAAATAAATAAAATAAAAGCTGATCTCTCTCCTGGCTACTATAAAGTCACCTACCAATGAGCTAGAAAACTCAGCCATTGGGTTGCTACGGGTTCTCATTATTCAGAGAACTTTGGAGTAGAGGAGGCTGTGGAAAGTAGAGCTGCCATGCAAGGAATACCCGTCTGGTACTAATGTTTCACCTTTCCCTAATTCTTCACTTCCCGGAAGACAAAGTAGCTGTTGGAAGCAGTAGGACCTGACTCCTGACTGCAGCCTATGGTGGCCTTATTGGATCAAATATGACCATAGAATAACAAGACAACAAAGGCAAGGTGGGCAAATGCATGCCTTCTTTAGGATTTTAGGTGTTCCTGTTTTACCTGTTGGAGTCCTCTTCTTCAGGTCACCACAAGTTATACCTAACCACTTCTTGTAGATGCTGTTCAGTTGTCACCTTATCAGTGAGGACTTCCCAGTCTACCCTGCCCAAATGGTCCTCTTTCTGACACTACTTTCTCACCTTATAAAAACTGCCAGATAGCTATATGTGTGTGTGTGTGTGTGTGTGTGTATATATATATATATATATATATATATATAGTCAGTTTCTTTCTTCAGCCCTAAAAGAGAAGAGCCAGGATAAAAGGGACTGTCAATGTGATCATTTTTGTTCCTAGGACTTTATCGGGTTCAGCGAGCATAGATCAGATTGTTAATGCGTGCCGTGGAAGTTTAGGACATGAGACTGGTAATTCTAGCCGTCAGTGTTCTCCAGAGAAATATAATTAGTAAGCGATGTAGCAGTTTGTATTCTCCAGAGAAATAGAATCAATAAGAGACAAACATAGACACATACAAATAAATGGTAGAAGTCGGTATCTTTTATGAATGGTTCTAACAATGCCCCAAGAATCTAAAATTGCATGAATTCATAGAAAAAATTTATTTGAATTTAAAAGCATGGTATCATCTAATTGGGCATGGTGGTACATACCCTGAATCCTACCACTCTGGAGGTGGAGGCAGGTGGATCTCTGTGAGTTTGAGGGCAGTCTGGCCTACATAGCAAGTCCCAGGCCACAAAGGGGGGGGGGCAAAAAATCTGATATAATCTAGAAATTGTTTAAATTTAATGGCATTTTACTTTCATATACCCTAATTGTGTTATAGAATATTCTTTTAGTCTTTAGGATGTTTGCATTTAAATAATGTTAAGTATTTCTCCAGAGGCCTCTCTGAGAAGGAATTTTTGCAGTAGGTTTGACTGTAATTGAGATAATTGCCTTGGAAAACACTGGACATTTAAAGGTTTTCTGCTCTTTGAATCTCACGGGAGGGTGTCTAATTGGCAGATTGACCTATAGCCATACAGCCTTACCTGAGAAAACAATGATGTCATTCCAGATCTATTTTATGCTCTTGGGACTGACTGCATGGTTACTGCTCATTATTCAGAGAACTTTGGAGTTGAGAAATAAGTTCAATTTGAGTTTACCCTCTCAAAATGGCTTTAGATGACCTCAGGCCTACTAATAATAGGAATCGGGACTCAGAGTTAAAGTTATTAAGATTTCTTACTGGGCTGTCTCTTGATTAGTCCCTGGGGACCTGCTAGGAGGCTTTGGAAGAAGAGACCCTGGAAGGTGGTCGTGATGATCATGATGTTGAGCTGTCAATGGAGAGTGACAGGGAAGACCTTTTAGAGAGGGGCTTGAAGTTTACTAACTTATGTAAAGTCTAGCTTCTCTTCCTGCTGAGAATCACATGCCCTTCCTTTTCTTGAATCATGGCATGCTCTGACCACGATAAGTGAAGTGTGTGTGTGTGTGTGTGTGTGTGTGTGTTTGTGTGTGTTCTTCGATGTGAAAGAAGCCAGAAGATAAAAAAAGAAAGCCAGAAGATAAATGGAAAGTATTAAAGAACTGATGTGTTAATGGTTGGTGTTTTATTCAGAAGTCAATTCTTAGACAGTGAGAAATTAAAGTGTTTCTGTAATATATTTATATTTACTAGTAAGAGTCAACCTGCCCTCTGAATAATTTACTTCGAGAGAAAGCTGTAGATTTTGATATCTATCAGAAAGTGTGTAAGCATGAGCAGAAATCTGGCTCCCAGTGGATGTCTTAGGGTTTTACTGCTGCGAACAGACACCATGACAACCATGACATAAGGCAACTGTTGTACGGACAACATTTTATTGGGGCAGGCTTACAGGTTCAGAAGTTCAGTCCATTATCATCAAGACAGGAACATGGCAGCATCCAGGCAGGCCTGGTGCAGGAGGAACTGAGAGTTCTACATCTTCATCTGAAGGCTGTTAGCAGAATATTGGCTTCCTGGCAGCTAGGATGAGGGTCTTAAAGCCCACACCCACAGTGCCACACCTACTCCAACAAGGCCACAAACTACTCCAACAGGGTCACACCCTCTAATAGTGCCACTCCCTTGGGCCGAGCACATAGAAACCACCACAGTGGGGGAAAGAACTGTGGCAAGGTAACCCCTTACACACAACACATCTGTAATCTGCTACCAGTTCTGCTCTTTCCCAAAGGTGGTCCAGATGAAGATTGCCTCTTTTGGAGATGCATTTGATACATCGTCCTGTGACCTGTAATTAATACTGTTCCATGTTACATCAACCAAGCTCCTGTCTAAACCATCAGTGCCAAAGACAACCAGAACTTAGATTACATCAATGAAAAGCTAAGCTACAATGAGGGGGAAAAAGAAGAACATTTACTACAGTTATACCAAGGTCAATTGTTTTTCACATACTTCTTCACTGAGAGTGGGTTACAGGGTTCAAGTACCAACTTCATCAGAGTCTAGCTATGATCTTGATCATGTAGATGCAACCAACAGCATCACTAACATCATCTCTACTCCTCATAGCTGCCTCCACATAGTTCCTAGAGGTGGACACATGGGAGAAGGTGGAAACATTCACCTCTGTGAGCTCCTCTGATAAGGTTCCCTCTCTCCCACCTAATATCCATTCACCCACTCTCTCTTCAGTCAGCAGACTCTTTGGTATTGCTTGCTCATTCCAAGCCCCACCATTGTTTCATAGTTCTTCAGTATCCACACAGGATATATCTCACCTCTCCAGGTCCTCTCTTTCCCCTTCTACTTCAGTTTTATTCTCTTCTAACTGTCTCTTCTCATGGTTACACAGATTCTTCTCATGGTGAGAGAGAGCCAGTCATCTGGCTGGATCTTCAGCCACCCCTCACTCCTGTTCTCATGGTCAACTTATTCTACTGTGTATCTTCAGCTGCGCTGGGTGCCTGTAGTCTCCTTCTAACCAAGCAACCTATTTTCTTAATACATTTGTTTCTAAACCAGTGGTTCTTAAATGTAGGGGTTGACTGGCCCTTTCACAGGGATCATCTAAGAGCATTGGAATGCAGACAAGTCAAGCATGAGTCTGAAAAATACAACCTACTTCAAATACCTCTGCTAAACATTCAGATGGGGCGTCAAGAGAAACCAGTAACAAAGAAGAATGTGCCTCCACAGAGACTATAGCCTATTTTCCAGAGAAGAAGGAAGCTGCCAAATATCCTCTCTCTCATACTTTCAGCAGTATGTACATGATTCTAGATCTGCCTATGGCAGTTTGAATGAGAATGTCCCCCACTGGCTCACAGGTTTGAATACTTGGTGCCCAGCTGGTGGCGCTGTTTGAAGAAGTAGTGGAACTTTTAGGACATAAAGCCCTGCTGGAGGAAGTACATTATTGGGTGTGGGCTTTAAATGTTCATAGCTTTGCCCCACTTTTAGTTTGTGCTCTCTACTTTCTGTATATGGTTGAAGAGCTTCCTGCTCTGGCTACCTGCTGCCATGTCTTCCCCCAGCTTATGGACTCTCCATCTGGAACAGTTATTCCAAACAAACGTTTCCTTCTGTAAACTGCTCTTGGTGTTATATCACAGAAAAAGAAAAAGTCACGAAGAAACTGTCTCACCCTACCCTCTGCTCCTGGGTACTGGAGATTCTTTTTTTTTTTGGATCAGTCCTTCTTGGGGCACCATCTTCCTGCTCCTCTTACCTTGTGAAAACATTAACACATTAACACTGAAGTATTCCCTTTATGCTTTTATGGAATCAACTTATTTAAAAACAAAATATCTATCAATATCTTCTTTTCTTTTTCTGTCTTTCTTTCCCTTTTTTATTTTTTGAAACAGGATCTCATTATCTAACTGTAATTGTCCTAGAGCTCATTACGTGGACTAGGTCTGCCTTGAATTCACCAAGATCTGCCTATCTCTGCTTCCCAAGTCCTGGGATTAAAATCCACCATGCCTAGCTTATTAAACTTTCGATTGCAGAAATTCCTCTTTTAACCAATAGCTTACTCTACTGATGCTTTCTCCCCCCACCTTGTATCACAGACCATCTTCTTGAACAAGCTGTCAGGATTGACAGGCTCAATATCAACTTTCCAGAATAATAATATTAAAAAGGACTTGTGTGTTTGCAAATACAGCAAGAATGTCTCAGCAATGTATCACTTGACTTTCCAATGTTAATATTTTATATGAATGAATGTTTTTCTTGGATGCATGATACGGAACATGTGAGTACCTGTTGGATCTCCTGGAACTGGGGTTACAGATGTGGGTCACCATGTAAGGGCTGGGAACTGAACACAGGTCTTCTCTAAGAGCGACAAGTGCTCTTAACTGCTGACCTACCTCTCCAACCCTTCCAATCTTAATATTAATTGACATTATTGATTGTTCTTTCCCATGTAAAACTTTTTGTCCCTTGACTGCTATCTTCACAGACAAACATGTTTGCTTTTCTTCCCCTCCTCACTCACCCCCCCCCCAGTCACTGTGCCCACTAAATACTCGGCCTTATTTTGGGGTCCCTCAAGGCTCTAAGGCTGGTTCACTTCTCATCTCATTTTAAACACTTTTGGAGGCAGTTTCTTCTCTGTTACTGGTTTCTCTTGATGCCCCAGTTGAATGTTTAGCAGAGGCATTTGAAGTAAGTTGTGTGTTTTAGACTCATGCTTGACTCGTCTGTGCCCAAAGCTAATGCTTCTGCCAGGAAATGACAGGAGAGCCATCTGCTCAGAACCAAGTTAGACCTTTATTCTTTTTTATAGAGTACTCTTGCACAATTTCATTACACACACACACACACACACACACACACACACACACACACACAGATCTATATTTCCCCATTATTATTTTATCCTCTTTCTCCTGCCACAGTACGCCTTCTCATCCCACAAAATTTCCCCTCCTCCTTTCACAGAGACCTGAGTCTGGGATTTGTGGGAAAACTCTGAGACTCTTCAGAGCCACCCCTGTGGCTCTGCCCTCACCTCCTGGGCTGATCTTCAGGCTCTGATCTTCTGAGGCCTGAGGCCTGCTTCTTTAATGTTCATATGGAGATGCTGCTCCAGCTCTACCTTTCATCTAGTATTTGAGCCACTATCTTGTTGATTCCCTTATAAATAAATCTTCATCCTTTCAGTCTCTTCATGCAGGTGGTTTATCCCGAGAGAACAGCTTTTAGCCTCAGGTCACATGAGAAGGTTTATAAATGTAATTAGCCAACGCCCTGGCTGTCCTCAGACCTTCCGATTTAAAGGATCAGATCTGATGCTCAGGAACCTATGATTTCAACAAGCACTGGTGTTCCTGATAGAGTGGTCACAGATTGATGCAGGGGACCTTTTTTCTCATCCTTTGCAAAATGTGCAGATGGATATCCATTTTCTGGCTGGGAATGCAGAAAGTCAAAGGTCATGTAGGCAGGATACAGTCCCACAAGGACGTGTAGCTGCTCTTCCTCTCTCCCCTGTACTCACCAGGCTGACGTGTGCTGCTCTTGACTCTCTCTTCTCATTTCCTTCAGGTTGTTCCAGTCTTGTTTCTTCCTCTGCCGAGGGTTACTCCTTCTGGTTAATTAATCTTTGAATAAGCTTGCCACTTACACTGTTGAGTATCATTAAATGACCACTTATTTCACCAGATGCTAATAGTGGAATATGAATTCTTGAAATCAGTTCAATCAGGTTTTTTTTTTGTTTTGTTTTTTGTTTTTGTATAGAATAGAGTTTATTCAGGGCATGGGGAGGGGAATTAAGAGAGTAGGAGAGGCAGAGAAAGGCAGAGAGAAGGAGAAAGTAGAGAAGTAGAGGCCAGCCATGACCACGTGGAAGAGAATGGGGAGGGGGGCAAGTGAGAAGCAAGAGTAAGAGAGACAAGAGAGTAAGAGAGTTCAATCAGTTTTGAACACACTTTCACCTTGATGCAACAGGATCCTATCCTATTTGCTACTAGCGACATCTACTGGAAGAAGTTGGAAAGGCCAGAATTCTGGTGATTTTTTTTCCCTTTTTTTCTTTTTATTTAATTTTTTTTTTTTTTCACTCCAGATTTTATTCCCTTCCTGGTCTACCCTTTGACTGACTGTTCATATCCCATACCTCCTCCCTGCCCCACTGTCTCCACTAGGATGTCCCCACTCCCCCACCCCCACCCCCACCCCACCTTCTGGGGCCTCCAGTCTCTTGAGGGTTAGGTGCATCTTCTCTGACTAAACCCAGACCCGGGAGTCCTCTCCTTTAGATGTGTTTGGGGGCCTCATATCAGCTGGTGTGTGCTGCCTTGCTGCTGATCTAGTGACTGAGAGATCTTGTGCGTCCAGGTTAATTGAGACTGCTGGTTTAAGAACACATGGCTTCATATGTTATTACTGGGTAGATGGTTATCCTCTAATGGTGCTCGTTGTCTTAGATACCAACCTTAAAGTATACAGATTCAACTTTTTGTGAAAGTCTCTCAACTCAAAGTTCAGACACAGAGGAGAGCTTTGATGGAGGCCTTGGTCTTCCTGTGTGGCCAGGGGAGCCTTGCTAAGTGACATGATGACTTCCTGTCCCTTCCTCAGCTACTCGGGTGCTTTTTGGGGGTGCTGTCAACAAAGGAGGTCTCTTCAGAGGTGTTTTGGCACAGTAGCATTACAGTTTTGAACAGATGCTCATCCTACTCCCAATATGAGTTCATTGTTTTTCTGTTCATGCAAAGGGCTCCCTCTACAACAGATGAAGAACAGAAATAAGAACGTCATACACGCTATTCTTATGTGTGTGCCCTGTTTTATATAACATTGAAAAAAGTCTCCTCTTGAATGAATGTTGTTCTAGACTCTATTTTATCCCATTAAAACTCATTTATTTTCATTCCTTCCTGGTCTGTTCTGGATAAGGCTAGTTATAAGGGATAAAGCCTTATGAATGTAGTTTGCTCCCGTGCATCTCTACTTTCTGTCAAGGAAAATAAGACACTAATGTTTCAAACTTTGCTACCGTGATCTGTCACCCCCACACAATGTGGCATACCAGAACTGTATTCCCATGGTTTTGCATAGAATTGTAGCCACGGTAGAGGACGGCACAGGCATGCTTGCTTTATAGGAGAGACAATAAATCCTTCTACTAAGCAGCAGGGAAGAGCAGTAGAGATGAATGTGACCAATGGAAAAAAGCTGTGGGAGGTACAGTGCTTGTGTCCCTGGCTGGGGCAGTGTTTCTAACCAGCAATTAGGTAAACAGCTGCGTAGCACGCAATCCTAGTGCACGTGGCTGGGCCAGGGTACACAGTAGACGACTATGTAAACACTACTTGTTTGTTGCTCTTCAATTACTAGAATTGCTCAGTCGGCAAATCCCGGGTGGTCTGTCAATAGTTACCGAAGCGAGTAAAGCCCTAATGGAATGTTGTGAAAACAGGAGTGACTCCAAAGAGTGGTTAGAGGAGAGGAGCTATGGAGAGGCAAGTGGGGGTCCAGCATCTTCCCATTAGAACATGGGATGGGAAAAGCTAACACCTTCCTAATGCAAGAACTTAAGAAGATGGTGGATGACTTGATAAGGGATCAACAACAGTCGAACTCTAAGCAGTCAAACGCCTGTTTAGGGAGATGTGAGAGAAGCTAATTAAATCTGTCACAACTGGAAACCAGTAGAGAAGTGTTAAAACCTGAAACATCAGGAAAAGAGAATATGGGTATATATTCTACAGCTTGTCTCCTGAGTGACACCTACTGAGGAGAACTGGGGATGAAGAGGGAGAGGCAGGAAGACCTCTGATTCTGAATGCTTTTCTAGTTCCTTCCAGTATTTGATGAAATATTCTAAAAAACACAAAAAGAAGAGTTAATACATTTTTATTTTTTTTAAAGTTATTTTTAGGAGTATATATTCACCTTTAATAAAGATGAAATGTTTCCCTGCAAGACTCCCCACTCAGGAACTAGTCAAGCCTAGCATCTCCATATTTGGAGAAGCCAGTATGTAAAGATAACTAAAAAGATAATTCACTCTCCCAGCTGTGTCTCACAGCAGTAAGGGAAGCATAGCTGGGCTTAGTTCAGTGGTGTGAGACAGGAGCAGAGAAGCTGTACACAGAGGGAGAACAGAGTGTCAACTGGCAGGAAAAGGGATTCATGCTGTGAGTCTAGGATTCTGGCCTTCTACCCACATCAAGAGGCTGCCACAATCAGTCACAATGTCAGCATTTCTGTTCCTGGGATAGACCGTGGAGATAACACCTGTCTTAAGCCTCTACGGAGTGGAGGGACCCAGAGTGCATTGCTTATTCTACAGTTAGGAGAGATCAAATCAGAGTTCTGCACTTCAGATTAGTGAAACCTCTTCTCCATGGGATGGTGGAGGAAACCATTACTGGTTCACGTATGAAATCACTGCTCTCCTGTCCACAGTTTCCAGGAGAATCTGGTTTTTAATTTTTCCCAATTTTGTCAGTTACGTCTCATACTCATGGTATGTCACTAGCTTTCCACTTTGGCCTCACACCCAGGGTCTTTCTGAGGTCATATTTCTTTTCTTGGCACTTTGTATGAGTCTGCATCATTCACACACTCCTATATTCTCCTGTGACACATTCTTATTAACTCTTTTTTAAAATTTATTTATTATTATAAATGAGTATACTGTAGCTATCTTCAGACACACTAGAAGAGGGTGTCAGATTTCATTACGGGTGATTGTGAGCCACCATGTGGTTGCTGGGGTTTGAACTCAGGACCTTCGGAAGAGCAGTCGGTGCTCTTACCCGCTGAGTCATCTCACCAGCCCCTCTTATTAACTCTTTGCTCCAAAGTTGGTTGTGTCTCCACCCTTTGACCCCATTACTTTCGTATATAGAGTCTCCTTTTCCAGGACAGCAAATACAGTTTAATCTCTTAGATCAAAGTCCAGTCACCACATTCCCTTTATTGCATTTGATAATGGCTGGTGGACTTTTCTGGTGACGCAGCTCAGGACCTGCTCATGAGACACCTCTTTCAACATATCTCCAGCAGCTGGCTCCATGTCTGTCACTGCTCTAGTGGTGGTGGGAGGGACCTGGGAAAATGGAGCCGTAAATGAGATGAGCTAAAGTCTCATGTAAGAGCCAGCTTTATTCAAAGTATTCAGACAATTCATACTCTGAAGGTCAAGAAAAATCCCGTGAGAAATGTGTACAGTCACAAGGACAAGCTGTATGCGGCAGATAAGCCACATCTGGCAGAAAGAGGTTTTAATGAATAATATGAAGTAAACTCACTCTTATCCACTGGTTCTGGTCTCTTGGATAACATAAGCCCATTTTTTTGTCTTTAATAGGTATGCAAATGTTATATCTTATACAAATAGAAAGTGATTTAAATCCTAAGGGAAAAAATGATGGCAGTCCCCTTTCCAGATGAATAAATGAGTTTTACAGCCCTAAGGTCCAGTCATAAATTATGAAATTATTTGTCAAGATAATAGGAGTTGGATCCATCCAATCTACAAGTTGAAGCAAGGGTGGATGGGAAACAGAAGACCAATACATGTATTCAGAGGGACTGATGACAGATGCCTGGGTCAGCAGCCGCTAGCATCGCCAGGAGATTCTCAGGGGACGTGGGTCTCTGTGTGCTCTGTAGACTAACTTCTCTCTTGGTACACAGGGCCATAACATAGCCCCAGGTAGGCAGACTTCACTTCTCATGATATGGTCATCATCTCCTTTTGGCCTTTAGCTGGAGATTTGCTCTCTTCCTGGTGACGTCTCCTGTTTCCTTGCCCTCCATCATTGCCTTTGATGGGCAGGGGACCGAGGAGCGGAAGAGGAACCCACAATGCTTCAGTGGATCAATCAGCAATTGACAGTTGCATGCCCCTTACCAATTTTCTTCAGGAGAAGTACAAATGGGCAGGCTAATGCGTTAGCTTGCTTATTCCCTTCTGCCATAAAATCAGGGAGGTTAGCGTGTCCACGAGCCGAGGGCAGTGGACCGTGCCACCACACAGAACTGGTAAGACAGCAGCAAGTTCAGAACCCTGGTAAATCTCAACAATTGAGAATAGCAGGAGTTCTCACGAGCTCCCAACCAGGTTCCTGTCCTAGAGCATGTAACCATGACACCCCATTAAGAGGACCGTGACAACCGGTTACGTAGCATGAAAACCTAGATTTCTCTATGCTAATAAGCTACCTAGATAGCTCCTGAATGGTTAGTTAATGAGCTTCCCTTCCTGGGCATCCCTTCCTGCAAAAGGTATTTAATCCCTGATCCACCCTAAGTAAAAATTATGCACCCTCGCCTGCCTTGAATAAAACAGTTTGGACAAGCAAGGACTGATCCTTCAAGGACTGCTGTAGAGGGAGGCTTTCATCATATACAAGAGCTTCACCTAAGTCTCCCAAGTCTCCCACAGAAGGTTCTCTTCCAGCCCCTCCGTATTCCTGGCACGCACTCGGAACTAAGCCGGACTCCACCACCTGCTCTCTGTCCTCACCCCAATCTAGGGCTCATTGAGGGCCTGTTCTCAACATCTCGTGGTTCCCAGTGGTGTCTGGGTACACAGGAGGGTGGGAACCACGGTTCTCAACTCCTTGAGGTCCCCAGTCCCTGCTGTTTTCATGGAAACGCGGCCTGGGATTCCTATCTTAGACTGTAGGCAGCCACCTCTCCTGAGCAGCGTGTAGGCAGCCAGGCAGCCGAGCACCCCAGCAGCGAGGAAGTCACTGGAGTATGATTCTATCCCTGGAAATAATCCTACAACATAAGCAGAATCTAAAATGATATTTCGAGTTTACTGATTAACCACAGTGGATGAATCAGAGGAGTCAGTTCTACCTGTTGGGCTAAAGAAAAAGTATTAATATATCGATGAATATCTGGACCGTGAGTCCCTCCTACACCTTTAGGTGAGATGTCAATAAAATAAGTATTTGTCTGTAGAATGGGACAAAGTTGGACAGTTTTTGTAATCACAAGTTCAGTTTGTATGAGAAAAATCCCATAGCTTGTCAGCTGGACAATAATGTTCTATCTTTCCATAGAAATGTGCAAATGAAATTTGAAAATCCATATAATTCTGTAGTGCTCTTAAGAATGTGTTAGTTAAAAGTAAAAAGCAAGGAACAAATCCATATAATAGCTGATGTCGGGTCTTCCTCTGATTTATAATTTACTTTATTTATTCTGATTTGAGCAAGAAGAGTAAAGTAAGCAGTTAGTGTTTTATGGTCCAATACAGTGTCAATAAATCTATATTTATTTTTATCTTTTTGTGCTATATAATACCTAAAGGGTATAGTTCTTTTCTTGCCTCTTAAGACAATTCCTGAGGCTTATCCAATGTCATCTTTCCTTCTAGAGCAGTGGTTCTCAAACTTCCCAATGCTGTAACTCTTTAATTCAGTTCTTCATGTTGTGGTAACCACCAAACCATAAAATTACTTTTTGTTGCTACTTCATAAGTGTAATTTTGCTACTGTTAAATTGTAATGTAAATATATATGTTTTCTGATGGTCTTTATGTAACCCCTATAAAGTTTGACCCCTAAAGAGGTCATGGCTTAGAGGTTAAAAAAAAAAACCCATCATAGAGTTTTAAATAACTAGGACTGCATTGAAAATACCAAGCACAGCTCAGGAGGCTGGGTAGAAAGTGTAAAACAAATTCTTTTTACCTGCTGGGCCCTAGCTTGCCTAGGTTAGTTAGATTTTTTTCAAAGGCTGTCCTAAGTCTTAACCAAAAAATGGAGAGAATTCAAAATTAGATTGATTTTCAATTTCCTCACCCCATGCTTCAGTATTATCTCCAGGCAGTGGAGGATACATATCTAAAGGAGGTTCCAGTGAGGGGGCTGAGGGCATCAGCAGCAGCTTAGTCACCGGTGACGCTGTTTTTATTTGCCTGAATGGGCAAAATCTTTTTTGACTCTCAACCAATTTTAAGGTTTGTTCTTCCAGTTTCTATCCATTCAAGGACTCACCCATCTCTTTCTCATGATTAATATATCCTCTTTACTTTTTAAAAGCATTTTGATAACAGTCCAAATTAATGATCAAGTGACCTCAAATTGATCAGGGATCTTTCCCTTTTGCTTATTTCAATATTCTCTTGGACTTTGACCCATACTTCGTCATCTAGAGTTCCTCCTGCTGGAAACCAGGGATCATAATCACGAATAACTTGCAAGCAATCTAATAGTTGTGATTTTAATACCTGTGTTCTCCTTTCTTTAAGAAAAATGATGCACAGGTTGGCATGAAGCAAAGCCTTTCCTGGCTTCTGCCACATTATTCTCACTCCCCTCCCTCTTCGAGGGTCCCTTCTCTCTTATCTCATAGCCAACCTCAGGTCCCTGTTTGTGGTGCCAATTGTTTACCTCTCCTAGAGGTGGGGGGAACCTGAGAGAATGGAGCCAATAAAGGACATGAACTAAATAAAGTCTCATGCAAGAGCCAGCTTCATTTAGAGCATCAGACAATTTATACTCTGAGGGTTAAGAAGTGCACAATCACAAGGACAAACCTGATGTGTTAGACAAGGCACAGGTGGCAGAAACATGTTTGTCCAAAGAGAGGTATAAACAAATAATAATATTCAGGTGTAGTGAATAAAATGAGATAAACTCACTCCTATCTGCTACACCTGGGAGGAGCATTTAAACATTCCAAGAACAATTCCATATTTTGAAAAAAACCATTGTCTTGTTTTCTTGGAATTTTCGCACAAGCAGTTAGAATTCTCCTCACAGGATTCCATTCCATTCCATCTGTTCTGACACAGATTCCAGGTCTTCTTTCTTTATGTAGGGCAGCTCACAGCCACAAGCAATTACCAACTTGCACTGTGCATTTTACATACTGGTCTAAAGCCCACTTGGATTCCTCCTCTCAGAGAGCTGTCCTCATACTGGCTCTCAAATGGAGACGGGAATGGTGATTATGTAGGGGACAAAAATAAACGCCAGTGTCACCTATGATTTTCATTCCAGCCAATGTTGAGATCTTATGGCGAGCTAGGTACTTTTGGGTTCTTCACCTGAATGTCATTACCCATTCAGCTCTCCTAGATGTGCCGTGAATACCACTCCCGGACTAGTTTTCTATGAGAAGAGTGGCAGAGAGAGATAAACCACATGGTGCAGAGGGATTTGAAGATCAGCAGGCTGTGGGGAGATTGTGCTGTCTTTACTGCTCTGCTCCACAGCCTCCATCTCCTGCAGAAGCTGCCTCCTCAGAACCTTTGGTCTATCAGAGCCTCTCACAGCCTCCCGTTCTCCCTTCCACCAGGGAAAGGGGGTATTAAATGAATTCCACCTTTGAGTTTGCTTCCTTTTTCAGCTTTTCTTAGTCCCTTCCCTATCTGCCTCCTTCTGGAAGGATTTGAAACTTTCAACTCATTTGCCTTAGTAGTTAAGGAACAATTTACCTCTTCTGTTTTTTTTTTAATTTATTATGTATAATTTCACTGTTACATTTTCCCATGTCCATTTTATCTAGTTGTGGATGTATCGGCATACATTTGCTTACTATATTCTCATTTTTTATTCCCCATGGAATCCAGACTTCCATCTCCCTTTAATTCATGACACTCTGTTTTTGAGGGTGTGACATCCTTCTTGTGACTAATGTTTCCAGAAGTTTACAGATTTTGCTGGAATGTTGGACTTGGCTACCACTTACACTGTATGCTTCCTTTCTATTTTTTTTCTAATGGGGTTTCTCTCTCTCTCTCTCTCTCTCTCTCTCTCTCCCTCCCTCCCTCTCTCTCTC